>JAOSBO010195005.1:0-19581 GCA_027563915.1 Erythroxylum rotundifolium | reverse complement strand
TTCTCTCTATTTGTTGTTTCTCTTCTTCCTTACCACCGACTGCTCTCTCTCTTTTTCTTCTTTGCCTCTAGCTTTTTCTTTATCTCTTCTTTTTCTTCTCTGGTTCTCTCTAGCCTTCTTTTTAGCCTCCTTTTCTTTCTATTTATTGGGCCCCTTTAGGTTTTTGTTTTATTCGCCATCAAAAATTGCATTTGTTGACACACAATGTTAAATCAATTAATAAAAACATTTGTCACACTTTTGACCCGTGACTCCCCTTATCACACCTGTGACTATGGAAGTAGGTATGACTCCTTTGTCACGCCATTGACATGTATGCATAATTCACATCCAACATTCCTTCTTTCTTACATAAATTTTCTTATTTTCATGCAACATTTACAAGACACTCCATTCAACATTCAAGCAACATCTATGCCATTTGCACTCAATTAATTTCAAACTTGAGTTAAAACGCAATCAATAGAAATTAGACACAACAATTCTCCTACACAAAATCAATAGAAAAATAAAGAATACTAGATTATACAAGAATAAACAATAAAAACAACGATTTTCCTAAATAATAGTCAAAGAAATCAATGATGATTTCAATAAACACAAGCTGAGAACTTGAATCTCGTAATACTCCATAAACAAACTATTCTCTGCATGCTTAGCCAAAATTAACAAGTACTTGAACTCAAAGACCATTAACAAGTATGATAGACACTCATTCCACTCTCCATCCTCTTGTGCATTCAAAGGTAGGATATATTCACTCATCATTCATTTAACATAAGGCATTTACCACAAGCTTGCTTACAATCCAATCTCTACCACTCATTTTAAACACAAATGTCAATTCGAAGGTCTTTATTTTGGTTATAATGGGGCCGAGCTAAGTTTATCAAAAAGGAAAATCATAGTTTAAAACCACATAAAAAATTAAGCATTTAAAACAATGCAGAACAATGAAGCATAAAATAATCAATTCTTTCCTCTCATTTAACAAGGCTAGTACTCCCTTTTTTAATTCTCTCCTCTTCCTTTTCATTTTCTGGTTGTCTTCTCTTCCCTCTGTTTCTTTCTTATTTTTTTCTCTTTTTTTCTTCTCTCTTTTTTCCTTTTTTCAATTATTTATTTATTTATTTAAACAAGGAAATTAACAGAAGAAAAATATAAAGGAGAGATAAAAGTTGTTACTACCATGCCTTTTCCTAACACAATAACCAATTATATGTTATGATCCCCCCACACTTATTAAAACAATTACTTCCTAAACCCAGGAATAACATTTCAAATGCTCAGCTTGCCTTATGGTAGGTACAACAAAGACGATAAATAATTAAGGTAAAGGCTCATATTTTGGGTTTAAAGAAAGAAAAGGTTTTATGTTAAGCTTAAAGGGGCTCACAAGGATAACATTATGCTGGCTTTCTAGGTAAAAAGGGTGTATCTTAATTGCCTTCATCATTTCGACGTTTGCACAAGATTATGTGATTTCAAATAGTATTTACATGCAAGTTCTGGAGTTCCTTAATCATGAAAGAACACTCGCAGCAAAGAATACTTGAATTTGGTGTTACTTATTTCAAAAGGCTCAAATTCTTACCAAAGAAAAGTGACATTCATTTATGATAATAGGCTACTGTCCTTTTAATCGAAATCCTAGTTAATCAATCTAAGCATGCAAGTATACTCATTCACTTATATTATGCATTTCTGATCCCAATCAAGTTTATTTCATGACTATGCGTCTCTAACTATTAAATGGGAAAAACACACAACATAATTTTTTTTAATTAAATACTACCACCTCATACTTAAATATCATGCTATTCCTAATGTGATAAGAAAATAAAAGAGGGATCTAAGCCAAAAAAAAAAGTAAAAAAGGATAAACATTAAAACTAAAAGAAATTAAACTAATAAGTAATAAAATAATAAAAAGGAGAAGGATAGATATTCGATATGAAGGTAAGGGCGGTGGCTACAATGATGCGGTATGGAGTGTGGCATACTACATTGAGGAGTGGAGAAAAATTGAGAGGAGAACAAATAGAAGAGACTAAAAATTAGGCGTGCATACATAAAGAAATCAAACTAAGTTGAGATTCACTAAAAAGGAATAATAAACAAGTAATTGAACATCAAAACAAATTTGGCATAGGTTGCCTCCCATTCAATGCTTTTTTAATGTCTTGTAGCTAACACCTCAATAGTCATGCTTAAGGTGGATCACTCAAAGTGATTGATTTTAGTGTCTTCTTCTCTTCATTAGGATCTATCTTTAAGAACTTGTCAAACTCTCCCTCAATTGCATCGTTTAGTAATTGGAAATACTCAGCAATCTCTTTAACCTAGTCTAACTCCCTGTCTTCTTCTTATAATGCAAAATCAAAATTTGCAGTATTAATTTGATCAACAAGATAGCATTCTTTGTAAATAGTAGTAGTAGTAGGAATAGGTTCAACATTAAAGGTTGAAATTTCTAATTTTTCTTTTAGGACAGTCATGGTCAATTTTTCCTTCTTCACATCAGTCAAGGTATCGATAGTGGCCAAAAAAGGCCTCCCTAGGAGTATAGTGTGCCCCTTTTCTTACTCTTTACTTCCCCCATATCTAAGACATCAAAATCTATGAGGATAATCAATCATCCCACCTTTACCAACATATCTTCTATTATTCCCTTTAGATAATAGATTGACCTATCAGCTATTGCAAACATATGTTTGTGGGTTCTAGATCCAATTTCATATAAATAGAGTAAGGCATAAGATTTATGCTTGCTCCAAAGTCAAGTATACCCTTAACCTTATCACTATTAGCCATTGATAGTCTCACAATAAAACTCCCTGAATCTTTCAATTTAGGGGGCAGCTGCTATTAAAGAATCCCAATTGCCACTTCTGAAACCATCACCTTCTTGTTTGGCTCAAACTTCCATCTTTCATTGTTTAGTTACTAGAAGAACTTCACACAAGCTGGAATGTTCCTTATCACATCAAGTAAAGACAAATTAATACTAACCATAGCAAACATGTTATATAAATAAGAAAACTGCTCTTCTTGTTTCAAATCCTTAAGGTGACTTGGATATGGAATTGGTGGTCTATAAGGATCACTCACCTTATACAATCTTAGTCCTTTATTTCCTTTGGTTGCATATATAATTTTTTCACCTTTCGAAATGTAACTTGAAGAGTTGTGCCCATTTCTTACCTAATGCTACTTGTCATTTTCTATAATGAGGCTCTCCTCTTCTTGATTACCTACATTAAATAGATTAAAAGGAATCTCAACATGGTTATCAATTGTCTTACCCTTTCTCAGATGCTTGGGCTTGTTCGGGATGATTGGGTAACCTACCCTTTTGATTGTTTTGCATTTGTTCAGTGAGTTTCCTTACTTAAGTCTTAATCCACTTTATAGAAGCTTTTAAGGAGTCAAATCTTTTGTTGTTCATTTCTTGATTCTGAGTAGTTACTTAAATAAACATGTTCAGACTTTCCTCCAAAGAAGGCTTTCTTAGTAGGTTTTGATTTGAGGATTACCTTTGGAATTGATTTTTCCTCTTAAATTTTTGATATTGTGGTTGGGGTTGCACTAGTGGACTATTGGTGTTCCATCAAAAATTAGGGTGGTTTTCCAATTAGGATTGTAGGCGTTCAAATATGGATCACTTTGCTCCATCGGATGGAAACCATTAAGAGAGTTAGGTTGTTCTTCCTCACCTACAAAAGAATCAAAAGAATAGGAACAAATATTAGCTCTATGACCATAAGTTCCATAAATACCACATACCTTTTGATTTGGAACGTTTTGGGGTAGTCTCATGGCTAGCACTTTCACATGCTTTGTTAGCTTAGCTAATTACATAGCCATTTCTTTGTTCAAGTTCGCTTAATGAACTCCAACTTTTCTCCCCCTCATATTTGTTTTTAAAATTGGCTCCCAAAATTTCAAAGATTTCATATATCTCTTTGGTAGTCTTCTCTCCTATAGCTCCTTTGACTACATTGTCCACTGTGTACTATCATTGTTATGTTAATCTCTTATAGAAGATTTGGTTCTACATGTGAAGTAGAAAATGATGTTGTGGACACTATATTAGCAAGATTTTAAAACGTTCCCACACTTCATAGAATGGCTCCCCTACCATCTGAGTGAAGGTAGCTATCTTCGTCCACAACTTAGATTTCTTTTGATGGGAATAGAATTTTCCCATAAATTTGTTGTAAACCTCCTCCCATATGGTTAATGAACCCTATAGAAAGATGGTAGCATGTTATAGTGGATGCTATTAAATTCATAGTTTTTGGCTGCCCTTCCTAAATGTATGCACAAAGTGGCAATACCAATTACTGGTCTGGCACACTCCTTCATTACTGGTTGCCTTTTGCCCGTCTCTTGATCTTCAAGCTTGGCTTCCTCAAGATTGTCTTCAAAGTCCCTTTGAGGTCCTCTTATCCAATGCACGTTATCAATAAAGGGAATGAGTTCACTTTCTCGTAACCTCCTTCATCGCATAAAAAAATAAAGACAACACTGAATTAGTAACAAAATTACTAAAACAAATAAGCATAATAACATGACAAAAAATGTACGCGTAAGCAAACAAAACAATAAAAAAATAATCAAAATTAACTTGAGTGTAAACATTAAACACCTCCTTGAAAATGGCATCAAAAACTTATTGTGCCAAAATAAGCTCGAAAAATACCTAGGCTATCCTACTTACAAGTATACAAGGTAATTTTAGTCAAATATCGAGGGTTGTCTTCCCATGGAGGTGAAATTAGTTCACTCAAATTAACTTTGAATAAAAATAAAAACAAATGCATTCCTAAACATTCTATCCCGATTTATTGAGTTAAGTCTTTAAAGAAAATTATGCAATTAGATTAAAAAGTAAACTGATTAAACTGGAAGCAAAAAAGATTTGATTAACCAGTGTGAAAAAATCTTGAGAAATTAACTTCACTAATTTAATTTCCTATGCGTGACTAAGTGGAATTAATTGGATAACTGTCTTGCTAAAATTACCAATTGGGTTCTAAAATCAATTCAAATAATAAACTAAATCTAACTTTTGTATTCAATAAGTTTATCATCCAAATCAACCATATAAACAACTAATATTACCCACTTAAGTTAATATATTTCTAATTCATAATTTAAGCATTTATAGTTTCTCGTTCTAATAAAACTTCTTCTCTCGATCCTTCGTTTAATACCAAAGCTATGCAAAGGTTAGCTGCACCGTTACATCCAATAAGCTTAGAAACTAAAACAGATAAAAAGACAACAAAATAGCCCCTTCATCATGCATTATCGACTAAATTAGCTAAATTAATTCTCAAAATTAAGTAGTCAGCCCATCATGGAATAAACAAAGTTCATCATCTTCATATACTTCATTGCCACAGTTAACAGTAACGGAAAAGTCTTAAAGTAATAAATAAAGTAAGAATCGACATGGACTATCAACTTCTAACAAAGAAACATGTTCAACAGACAAAAGATAAAAGGAGTTCCATAATACAATAGAGATAAAATACAAATAGCAAAAAATGGTTTTTAGATGACGATTTTGGCGACTCCCTAGCTTTGACTCTCGCCCTCTGCTTCTATTCACTATCACCAAGAAGAACAAGTGCTCCCATTAATTTCAGCTCTGCCTTATTTCTATTTGTCCTTTCTCTTCTTCCTTATAACCAAATGCTCTCTTTTTTTTTAACTTTTTTTGTCTCTAGTTCTTTCCATCCCCCTTTTAGCCTCCTTTTCTTTCTATTTATCTGGCCCCTTTAGGCTTAGGTTTATCCGTCGTTAAAAGCTACATTCATCGACATGTAATATTAAACCAATTGCAGAAAAAATTTGTCAGACTTGTGACTATAGGAATCACAGGTGTGACTACCTTATCACACCCATGACTGTGGGGAGTCTCCTTTGTCACACCATTAGCATGTATGCATAATTCACGTCCAACATTCCATCTTTCATGCATAATTTTTTTTCTTTCATGCAACATCTATAAGACTCTCCATTAAACATCCATGCCATTTTCACTCAATTCATTTCAAACTTAAGTTAAAATGCAATAATTTGTAACCAAAATCAAGATATGAATGCAAGCAAAATCAGTAGAAATTAGACACAACAATACTAATCAAGAAACTTCAATCTAAAGAATCCTAAGCCTTTTGGAAATCAATTTTCAATGCATATTTTCTATGAGAGTTCCTTCTTGAGTAATTCTTGAAGATTTATTGGACTAACAATATTTTTCCCCTATTGATCTCCTTTAGATGTAAGCTTATTAGGATGGATCTATTATGTTGCACAAAATTGGTTTTAATCTTTTTGCAATAACTTTATAAATAATTTTATAATAGGAGATTAGTCTGTGGTCTTTTATTGAGTTAAGGGATTGTACCTTTAGAAAAAGTGTAACGTAAGGCTTTCTGAGTTCACATAGAATTCTTTCCTCCTTAAAGAACTCCTATATTACCTTTATCACTATAGCTGTTATGTGAATCTAGGTTTTTTTTTAAGAATTTTTATTGTATCTATTTGGCCCTAATGCTTTATTAAGATGTAAAGAGAATAATGTTCTTTACACGTCCAATGATTTAATAAGCTTAACTAGGGATTCCATCAAATGAGTAGGAAGTTGATAGCCTGTTTCTGATTTGATGATGTTGATAGTGGATGAAGCAGTGTTCTTTAATCTTATTGAATTAATGAAGAACTTGAGTAATTCTTCCTGTATTTCCTTCTTTGAGTTTAATTGTTTCTCCTTGTTTGCATGGATGTTCAATCTATTGTTGTTAATCTCTATTTGAGTATAGATAAGTTGATTTATACCAATTTATTGTAGTGATTGACTATCTCTGCTATAACTCCTTTCCTTGCATATTTTTATATAGCACATAGATTGCTTTTTAGGAGTGTGTTGTCCTTTTGGAATTGATCTTCTTTAATTCATTTTTTATGACCTGAAGTTTTTTTACTAGAGAGTATTTGTTTCCTCTTATTGGACTTTGTAGTCCCCTAATTAGTACCTCCTTAAAACCATTTACCTATAGTAGGTGCTTGTTAAATTTGAATGGGTATTTCTATTTTGAGACTCTAGTATCCTTTAAATTATAATGGGTGTATGATCAAAAAGAAGTTAAATGGTAATGCGTGCTTTGCTTTCTTAAAATTTCTACCACGTATTTTTCACTAAATCCCTATCAAAACTTTTTTCATATTAACTTCCCTCCTGTTTATTATTCCATGTGTAAAATAGTTCCTCAATTATAAGATCCATCAACTATAAATCCTAGTAACATTTCATTAATTCTTTAGTGTGATTTCTTAGTCACTCATTTCCCTATGCTTGCATTATGCTCATTATATAGTTGAAGTCATTTATAATTAGCTATGGCTGATCAATGGTGTTCCTTATGGCCTTTAATTTATTCCATAGAGAAAATCTTTAAAAATTGAGATTGAAGATATAAAGGAAAGTGGTATAAAAACGCATATTTTGGTTTCACATTTTGAACTTTATATGAATTAGTCAGTCTTTTGTGTGGATTGGATGAATCATTATATCTTTTAGAATATAAGTGAGGATAATTATACCATTATAGTGGGATTAATGGTAGTCACTCCCATCTCACCTTAAATTGCTACAATTATTGAATTTGATATTTGTCTCTGATAAATTGCAATTATTGGCTTTGATCTTTGCCTCTAATAAACCTACAAGAAATGGTTTATGCTCTTTTATGAAATCAAAAACCATGTTTTGCTTACCTAGGCTATTGAGACCTATAATGTTCTAGGTTAATGTGCTCATTTATAATTAGAGTTCATCTTCTCTCTTGATGTTTACCTCATTATGATTCCCTTATGGTTCTTTGATAGTTGGGGTATTTCACCCTTTTGTAGTGAATCTCCAATAGTGATAATGGTCTCAATTGCATGACTGATCTGTGTGAGTAGAAAATCTTGAGTTTTACTTTCTTAATTGCTTGTATTTTGTATTCTTTTTGTCTATCAAATATTGACAGAGTTCCTATCTCACCCACATTTCCTTCCTCCTTGTCTTTTGCTATTACTACTTATAGAGTTTCCTCTTATATTATTTTATTTTAGTTAATGCTTTGGTATATGCTTAACTAGCTAGATAGTTTGGAGTCCCAGAAAAAGCCTGTTAGGAAGCTCTCCCACTTTGCTACTCCCTCTTTGAGATGCTTGTGTCTGGTGTTACTATTTTCTTACCTTTTAGTGACTCCTGTGGAGGGAATACTAAAGTTTTGTTGATGGTGAGTTGTATTTAAGAACCTACTTCTACGTTTTTCAGATTAAATAATAAGGTTTTGTAGGCTTTTCAACTTTCTTCAAGCTTCGGTTTTCATCTTGGGAAGAGAGCTAGGGAGGCTAATCTTAAGAAAAAAGAAGAAGGTTATAAAGTGATGAGAACAGTGAAATGATAGAATAGGTAAAATAGGCAAGAAATAACCACGACAGGAGATAGGTTTGGAGGAAGAGGAACTAGTGCTTAGTTAGCATTTATCTGAAGGTGGAGGTGAATAATAAGGGGTAGTAATATAAGAAAGGATGACAAAGATGAAAGGAAACTAAAAACCAATGTGATGTGTGGGTTCATTTAAAATAGGGAAATAATTTTAGGTTTAAGCCATGCAAAACATATATAAGTTAAATGGTAGGGATTAACAAGATAGGAGATAAAGAAAATAGTTACTAAGCAAGACAACAAAAACTAATCTACTGAAGTGGGCTTCCATAGAAATGGGTTGAGCTTATAGAGAGAGGTTAGAGCATTTATATATATATATATATATATGAAAAATAAGTTTTCAAATATATACATAGTGCTCCATTAAATATGAAAATAAGTTTCCATGAATTATAATGTTAAAAAAATTTAATATTACTTTTAAACATTATTAAATAATCAATAATTATTTTTAACTAAATGAACATATATTTATATGATTTAGGTTAAAATTATAATTAAAACTATAAATAACTATATAAATGATAATAAACTGACATACTATATATACTTTATTTTGTTTATTTATTCCAATATATCTTTTAAAAAAGAAAATAAAGTTATAGCAAACTTCAAATATATAAAAGTCAATAAATTTCTTACCAAAATTTTATTAAAAACCTTTATAGTTTATATGATATTAAAAAAACATCTCATGTATCTAAAGCCTTCTATAATCTTTTTAAAGGATATAAAAAGTATCATATGTATCATAGTAAGGAAATTATTTTAAAAGTTATTATAGAGGTGGTAGGATCTAGTTCCATTCACGAAATCAATGTTGAGTGTACTAAAGCATAAGTAAACCATGTTACAAATAAGGAGACAAAGTAGATCTTGATCAAAATAAACTTCTTATTAAATAAAACCATTAAAAAAAACAATTTTAACATCCATTTGAAATAGTTTGAAATTCATATAAGATGAAAATGCAAGTAAGAGCCTAATAGTTTCTGTCCTAGCTATTAGAGAAAACGTTTCCTCAAAGTTTATTCCCTCCTCTTAATTATACCCTTTTCCCACCAATCTATCTTTAATTCTTATAATATTACTTGATTCATCTAATTTATTCTTAAAAACCCACTTGGTATCTATGATTTCGAGATCTTTTAAGTCTAAGAACTAGAGTCCACACCTTACTACTCTCAAATTGTTTAAACTCCTCATATATAACAAGAACCTAACTCTTTTCTTAGGATCTTCTTCTATAGTCTTAAGTTTGATTTGAGAAACGAAAGCAAGATGAGATAAATCTCTACAATGGAATCTAGCAATTACCCCTTGTTAAACATCACCTAAATTTGATGTGGAGGATAGTTCCTCTTGAATTTTTAATCTCTCGGGAGCTCCTCATTCTTTTTGTTTTCCTTACTTTCTCATGACTTATTTATTAGTGACCACTCTTATTTTCTTCAAGGGTTAGTTTCTCTAGTTCCTTAGATATACTTATATCATCATCTTGAAGTACTTTCCTATAGATAAGAGGGCTCGATTCATTAAAGATAATATGTAAGGACTCTTTAACGATAGGACTCTTCTTGTTAAGCCCCATATATGCTTTTATAGTTAAGGAATAGCCAAGAAAAATTCCTTGATGGATTTTGGAATAAAACTTCCCTAATCTATCTTTCGTATTTAAAACATAGCATTTACAACCAAAACATTTAAAGCAACTACTAGTTGAAGAAATTGTCTACCAAAGGAAGAACCATTGCATTTGTAAAGTAGACAATATACAAAACATTAGAGACAGACACGAGACTTGAAAAATATCTAAGAGCATCAATATTCTTGAAAGTTATATTAAATTCTTTGTGCTTTAGAAAGTGGTATCACTCTATTAAGAGAGACTATTAAATTCTTCATAAATTTCTTATTGTGAGTTTGTAAAAGCTAGCAAACTACTAATATTGTGGAAGGTTGAAGATTTTTAAAAAACATGCACTTGTCAGCTTGAAGAGGCTCATCAAATTACTACCTGATTTTTATAGTGAAATGCTCAGGGTGGATACTTGGGGACTAGACATAGGCTTTGTTATAAGCTAAACTAATATAAATCTACTGTGCCATTTTCTTTCTCTTCCTTACTTTTAAAAATTTGCATTATAAGTTTTCAAAAGGCTCCTTTAATTTTTCAATAGGCTCTTTGTGTTTTATATCGTAAGAGGTTTCTTTCAAAAATTTGCAAGCTCCTATCGATTAAACAGACTCCTTTCTTTTTGAGTACTAGCAGGCACCTATCGAATAAAAAGGCTCATATCATTTTAAGCATTAGCAAGGTCCTTCTGATTAATTGGCTCCTTTCTATTTGAGCATTAGTGGGATCCTTACGAAAAAAGTTTGTAAGGCCCTTCAATTTATAACTTTATTTATTTAAGTAGGATTTTATTGGTTTGAAAGTATCTTGAATTTGTACGTACAATTCACTCCCCTCTTGAGTGTGTTTGCTTTATCATTTGGTATCAGAGTGGGGTTTTGCATTTATTATGTTTTACAACATATGATAGATCATGGCAAACAATTTGAGAAGCCTTGAAAGACAATATGTTTCAAAGCTTCCTTACTTCAATGGAAACAACTACTTATACTGGAAAAAGAGAATGACAATCTGGAAAGAGAGAATGACAATCTATTTCTAATATATAGATATTGAATTCTGGCAAGCCATCAGAGTTGGAACAACCTTCCAGCTACAAAAAATATAGAAATATAGTTTGATACTGACAGAAGAAATGCACAACTAAACGCCAAAGCATATAATATGTGCACTATCTACAGAACAATATGAGAACATATCCTACTACTCTATAGCAAAGGAAATGTGAGGTAAACTACAAGTCAAGAAAAGTAGAATAAGCCTTTTAGTGCATCAATACGAAACTATTGGAATGAATAGGGAGAAATCATAGATGAATTCTTTGGACAGTTCAACAACACCATCACAACCTTAAAGATCCTGGGAAAGATATATCCCAGTGATGAGCTCGTAATAAAGATTCTAAAACCATTACCAAAGGAATGGAAATCTAAGGTGACAACTTTAGAAACTGCAAAGGATCTAGAAACTATTTCACTCGACTGGCTATAAGGAAATCTGATGATCCATGAAATTGAGCTTAGGTGAGATGAAGGATCATCCTACAGAAAAGGAATGGACTAAAAGCAATCGATGAATTAAACCAAGATGAAAGTGACACTGAATTGTAAATAGATGGGGATAATGAGTTCAACTTCGTAGTCAAAAAATATGTCTGCATCTATAAAAAAAGATGTAGAATCAATAACAATACACAACGATTAAATCATATACTATCATTGTAAGAAGCCTAAACACACAAGACCTAAATGTCCTCTTCTTCAAAAGGACAAGTCAAAGAACAAAAAATTTAGAAAACAAGCAATGACTGCTGCTTGGTTAGATGAGGATTATGAAAAATTTAAGGAAGAAGCACCAGAAGAAGTTAGTAACTTTTACTTCATGACTGAATCAAAAGACGATGAAGTATATTATTCTGACTCTGATATTGAAGTTAATGAGCTCAAAAATGCATATCATGAATTGTATGATCAGTAGGAAAAGTCAATAGTGAAGTATTTCAAAGAAGTTGAGAAGTCTAAGAATAATGTTACATCTCTGAAGAGTAAGATTAAATAATTAGAAGCTATGAATTAGAGTTTGGAGACCAAAAACATGTCTCTTGAAGTTGATTATAAGCAAAAAGTTGTTGAAAAGGAAGCTTTTGAAGAAAGAGTAGCTAATTTGGAAAATATTTTGCTTAATAATGATTCTGATAAAGTGAAACAGTTAGAAGAAAAGATTGTTGGCCTAAAATTGGAGAAAAAGAAATGTGCAAGGAAGATGTTATCTCTAGAAAAAGACCTTGTAAAGTTCATTGATGGAAGGAAAAACCTTGATGTACTACTTGGTAGTGGTAAATGTGTTTTTGATAAAGCTGGAATAGGTTACAATGAAAATAATAATATAAGGCCATACAAGAATTTCTTTGTTAAATTCAGTGGTAGCTATAGTCAAAACAGCAAGAACTTGTGATACATGGTAGAAATTATAACAATTCTCATTCATCTACTTTACATTTCTGCTGTAGTAGACATGGTCACATTATTCATTCATATAAGTTCCGTAAAATGGAGAAATTACATCAAATGTATATTTGAAGACTGAAAGGTGAAGCTACTAACTTGAAAGGACCCAGAAAAATTTGGGTACCTAAAATGAGATAATATTTTTTTGCAGATATGCTTCAAAATAAAAACAAGAAAAAACTAATGGATAGTCAACAATGACAATTCTAGGCACATTATAGGTAAAATATCACATTTCAATTATATTGAAAGAAAAGATGGAGGTAATGTCGTCTTCACTGACAAAATAAAGCAAAGTTCACCAAAATTAGTAAAATTGGTAATTCTAACTCCACATCCATTGATAATGTCCTTTATGTTGAGGGTTTGAAACATAACCTATTAAGCGTAACTCAATTATATGACCAAGGTTATAGAGTCATTTTCTATGCATCTCGTTGTCAAATAGTCGATAATCATAATGATGATATAGTATTCGTTAGTTCTAGAAATCATAACATATACTATACTTAACTGGAAGACATGTCTTTACAAAGTTTTAAGTGTTTTATTTCTCTAGAAAATGATGCGTTTATCTAGCACAGAAGATTTGGGCATGCTAGCATGAGCATTCTATCAAAATTGTCCAATAATGAGTTAGTAAGAGGATTACATACCCTGAATTTTGAAAGCAATCAGGTTTGTGAGGCTAATTTAAAAGGAAAACAAATCAGAAGGAGCTCCCTCCTAAAAATATTATGTCTACAAAACAATCGCTTGAACTTGTGTATATGGATTTATTTGGTCCTACTAGGAATCAAAGTTTTAATGGTAAACATTTTTGTTTTATTTTAGTAGATGATTATTCCAGATTTACTTAGGTTTTCTTCCTATCAAATGAAGACGATGTTTTTAAAGTTTTTGAGAAGTTTTGCAAAAAAATTAGATCAAAAAAGGATATTGCATTACTTCAATTTGAAGCAATCATCAAGGAGAATTTGGTAATAGTGATAATAACGGTATGACTAACAACTTTTCATGTCCAAAGACTCCTTAACAGGATGGTGTCGTTGAGAGAAAGAATAGGACCCTAGTTGATATGGCCAGGACAGTGGTGTGTGAAAGTGGCCTACCTCATGGTTACTGGGCAGAAGCAGTATCCGTTATTGTTACATACTCAACATGTACCTTATAAGACCTATTATGAAAAAGACCCTCTATGAGCTGTGGAAAGGAAGAAAACCAAATGACGCTTACTTTCGATCATCTGGATGCAAATGCTTTGTTCTAAATAATAGGAAAGAAAACCTTGGAAAGTTTGATGCGAGCTCATATAAAGCCAACTTTTTGGGTTACAGTACTACTAGAAAAGGATTTAGGATTTACAACAAAAGAATAAAAAAGAGAGAAGAATCAATGCATTTAATATTTGATGAAGCACTACCTTTGACAACAAAAAATGATTAGATGATGAAGAGCATCCTTTGGTTCCTAAAAGTACATCAACTACACTTACAGTAACCTCGAAGTCACAAGATCAAGAAGGTCCTTTTGAAGCCAGGACAGAGCAGGCTCCTTTGGTTCCTAAAAATACATCAACTACACTTACAGTAACCTCGAAGTCACAAGATCAAGAAGGTCCTTCTAAAGCTAGGACAGAGCAGGCTCCTTCCTCTTAGTAGGAGCCTATGCAATGAGGAATACTAAGAGAATGGAGAGGTAAAGTTACACTTCAATACATTCTAAGAGACCCTTCTGAAAGTCTAAGAACCAGATCTTCTTTCAAAAACAATTTTTTTGCCCTCATCTCATAATTAAAACTGAAGATCATTGAAGAGGCTTTTAATGATGAAAATTGGGTTTCAGCTTTGAAAGAAGAACTAAATCAGTTTCATAAAAACAAATTTTGGAAAATAGTACCTTGTCTCCAAAACAAGTTAGTCATTGGAACTCATCGGGTATTTAAAAAAAAACTCAACAAAAATGGTAAGGTAGTAAGAAACAAAGCTAGACTTATAGCTCAAGGTTATAATCAACATGAAGATATTGATTAGAATTTTACTTGCCTTTGCTTATTATAGAAACTTCAAATTTCTCTAAATGGATGTCAAAAGTGCCTTCTCAAATGGAAATATTAAAGAAGAAATGTTTATTAAGCAACCTCCAGGTTTTGAAGATGAAAACTAGCCTGATCATGTGATGAAGTTGATTAAAGACTTGTATGGTTTAAAACAGGCTCCTCGAGCATGTTATAAAAGGTTAAGTAATTTTTTGCTTGAGAATAACTTTGAAAAAGGAAAGGTAGATAAAACCTTATTCATTAAGAAAAAGGAGAATGATTTACTCATAGTGCAAATATGTGTTGGTGACATAATATTTGGTGGAACTAATAAGTCCTTCTGTGAAGAATTCTCAGCATTAATATAGGGGGAGTTTGAAATGAACATGATGGGAGAACTATTTTTCTTTCTCAAATTACAAATTAGGAAAAAAAGAGGAATCTTTATTATCCAATATAAATACACAAAGGAACTTATCAAGAAGTATCATTTTGAGAATGTCAAACCTATGGGTACTCCTATTGTAACACACCACTCTCATAGAGCATATATCGAACGTACTAATGAATATTTGAGAACATACCCTATGAGGATAGCACGTCAAGATGATCAAAACAACTCATTATAAATTTTCAAGCATCAAACACATTTTAACTAAACCAATGTTTACTTTGGCTCATTTCATTTACAAATATGTCCAGACATAAATGTCATTGCACTTCAGAATTCACACATAATTTTTACAATAGTTAAGAAATACAATTCGTGATACAAAAATAACTATAGACATATGCAGCTACAGTTGATCCTGACCACTAACTCATGTCCAAATTCAGTAGCTATACTTTAAAAAGTTTAACTTGATCTCTTCAAAACCTGAAAATCAACAATGCATTTTTTATGAGGTTTACGAACTTAGTGAGTGAACCACCTCGATGTGCCAACTCATATCAAACACAAAGACAATTCACATTTCAATTTATAGAAAAAATATATAATCAGCTATCGCATATCTTGTCATATTTCATCATACTTTGACATGTACAATTTATGTACACATTTTGTATTTCCATTTCAGAACAGTCCAATTAATTCATTTCAGCCATTCATATATTACAGATCAAGTTGAATATGCAAATGCACATGTGACTCCACTTTCTTTTTTACTATGTTGTGACTGAGCATCTTTTTACTATCCCATATCTGTTGTGAATACCGGACTCATTCATAAATGTCTCATATCTACTATGTATACCGGGATCGTTTTATATATTGAGCCTGTGTCTCTTTATGCACATTTGTGAGCTTTAAGCTCTTTTTCACTCGTCACTCTGATCACAACTCCTTTATCTGATCATGCATAATAATGTGATGCATGATATCACAAAATATGCCATCAAATAACATTCATTCATCATGCAAAATCATTTTTCACATATTCATCGGATCTCAGTTCGACATTCAACATTTAGTTGAGTACTCTTATTTTTCCTAATTCATATTCACTTATGAAAAACTTTCAATACAATCTCAATTATCAAACTTCTCGGACCATGAATGTATGGAATTATCATATTCGCATCAACAACAGTTCAATAATTGAAATTTAAGTAGATACAATCAATCCTAGTGAGAAAATTCTAGGTTGACTCACTGTAACCTCCAGGTTAGCTATTGCCTTGACGACCAACAATGTCTGGATGCTGACATTCGACTTGAGTGTCTAAACTCATGCAATACACAAATATTGTACACATTACTAAATTGATCATTAACATATAAACATTCAACCATACACACACTCTGTTTGTGTGTGTGTGATGTTTAATGCATGCTCAATTTGACTTTTCCTAGTTATGTATCCTTAAATCACAAATCATGATCATTCAAACCATTATATCTTGTATATGTCTAGTTTGCACTTAGGTTTACACCACAAAAAAACTTGATTATTCTAAATTTATCAATCATACTTTCACCAATCCTTTTCTAACATTACATAATCACACACTATCCAAATTCTCATTCGTTCATAACTAATTCACCTTACTCATATTCTTTGGATCACATTTACATTCTCAAGAACACGTTTATTCCTATTTCACTCATAATTTTCCAGATTTTAGTTACATTAATATCATTAATCCATTCTTAACTTATAACCTCAATTACAACCCAAACATATCAAACACTTAATCAACTAATTCAACATCAAAATAGGTTCATTTCAAGCCTTAATCAAGCCTAAATGCACTAAGGTAAATTAACTTATCATTAGTTGGTTCATCAATCACATATAAGAGAAGTGTTTACATTAAAGGCCTTTCCCACGATCATGGGTAATGCCATACTAAAAATCCCAGCCAATTTCTTCCATGTTTTTCCAAAGTTTAACTCTTTCATAATATGTCCAACACATCTAGTTCATAGTTCTTCATTTAGTCTTCATTTCCTCACCATTTTTTCCTCCATTTCAACTCAGAAACATCTATAATGTGACTCATAAACTATCATTAATCATTTATATAAAAATAGAACATGAATATACATCCCTTCAGTCATCAAGTTTCAATACACATCAAACACCATTATCACCATCAATCTATCTCGAACTATCATTATTTATGTTTCTATTAATCAAACCATGAAGATTAATATGTTACTTACTTGTTTAACTCCAAATCTCTTCAAATCATGGGTTAACCTAGCTCTCCAAGCATTACACAATCATTAAATTTTGAAGGTAGAATAGGCTAGGCTTTTAGTAACAAGATGAAGATAACCGAAATCTTGAAGTGGCTAGTGTAGGCTTTTAGCAAAATCTCAACATGGTGAGGGTTGGTGAGAAGGTCATAAATGGAGAGAAGAAAGAAAAAGAAAACAAGAGCATGTAACA
This sequence comes from Erythroxylum rotundifolium, assembly GCA_027563915.1. Classification (NCBI taxonomy): domain Eukaryota; kingdom Viridiplantae; phylum Streptophyta; class Magnoliopsida; order Malpighiales; family Erythroxylaceae; genus Erythroxylum; species Erythroxylum rotundifolium. The sequence continues at coordinate 1,985 of JAOSBO010195005.1, read as the reverse complement.
AAAGTGAAAGACAAAGATGGTCTTTTAGTATGTATTTGTCGTGGGTTAATTACATAGTGTTTGCCACGTCTTTTTCTTATAATACTAAAATTAACTTAATTTCTTAGTCCATTTGTCTCCCAATCTCCAGTCCATTTATCACCCAATTTTCTATGTCACTTGTCAATTATTCCTATTGTCACGTGTCATTTATTTCTATTACCATATGTCACTTATTTCTACTACCATTTGTCAACTTATCCTACCACTTGACATTCTTTCTAGTCCAAAAATACCCAAAAATTCATATATCTCCCAAATGTAACTAATAAATTCTAAATTCATAATTGAAACCATGAAACCAGAATTCCATACATAATAATTCACAATTCACATCATTACTTAAACCTTTCATACATGGGAATATGTCAATTGAGTGCATAAATAATCTTTGCAATGTGTACAATCAATATTCAGGTGTGTATGCTAATAATATGCATGTGAATACAATGCGCCTTATAATTTCTCAATGTTATTTCTCATGTGTAATGGTTTAGGATCTTATGTCCTAACCCTTAGTATGGAAAAACAGGTTGTTACACCTATGTATACTAGAACAAAATTTGATAAGGATAAAGAAGGCAAGGCTATGGACGAAATAAGTATAGAGGAATGATTGGGTCACTATTATTATATCTTACAAGCTCAAGACTAGACATTATGCTTTGTGTGTGTGCTTGCGGATGCTTTCAATCAAATCCAAAAGAAATCCACCTTCAAGTAGTCAATGGGATCTTTTGATATCTTAAAGGAACTATGGATTTCATATTATGGTATCCAAACACTGATTCTTTTAACATAGTTGGTTGTTGTGATGCAGATCATATAGGTGATAAATTTGATCGAAAAAGCACAAGTGGTCATTTTCAATTCCTTGGATGATGTCTAGTTTCTTGGTCTTGCAAGAAACAAAATTGTACATTGTTTTTAACAACCGAAGAGAAATATATAGCAGCTACTAGCTATTGTGCTCAAACCTTATGGATGAAGCATCAACTCCATGATTTCTCTCTGAACTTTAATTATATTCCTATAGTATGTGATAATACTAGTGTAATAAATCTTTCAAAAAATCCTATACGTCATTCTAAGACTAAGCATATAGAAATCAAGCATCATTTTCTTAGAGATCATGTTTTAGAAGGAACCATTGATCTTTTACATGATCAAACAACTGATGGACATTCAAGCCAATCAAGAACAAATGCGAAAACGAATACATAACATACAAAATCAGCTTTTTTGACATTTAGATTTTACTCAGAAGAATCTTTGAATCTCTTCAATAACTCCTTTTCTATTTCTTTTCTGCTTGGCTCTTTCATACTTATGATTTTATTTGACACATTAATTACTCTTTCCCTCTTTTTTTTTTTCTTTTTGATAATGACAAAGGAGGAGAATTAATGATATACGTTGCCTTTATAATATATTTTCAATATGGCCATAATGATATAATTATTATTGACGATATATTCTTTTTCAGTATCACTTTAATGAAATAATTGCTATTGATGATACATTCTGCTGAAATGTTGATGAACTCGTGGAGTTTAAATATGTGATAAATAAACGATAGGCTCCTTCTAATCATAACTGCGAGTAAAGTTTACAGGTATCTTTTGAAACTCTTTATTATTATTATTTTTTGAAAATCTATCTATTATTGTTTTTCATCATCAAAAAGAGGGAGATTGTTAGCACAAGGTTTATGATTAACGATTTTTATGAAAAATGTATAATATTTCAAAATTTAAATTGGATTTATTTCATTATATAGAGAACAATATAATTCTTAAACTGAAATAAAATCATGGAATAATTAGTTTCTTTATTTGAGGGACATTCTTTATAAACTTATCCTTTTAGAAATGGGTTCATGACATCCGAAAGGATATTACTAATTCTAATAATCAACTCCAAAAGTCTTGATGCAACATTCTTCT
>JAOSBO010194929.1:0-19611 GCA_027563915.1 Erythroxylum rotundifolium | reverse complement strand
ACCTTGAGTTCATGGGGTCTGAGGAGGAACCCATTTCAGAGGAGCAACGAACAACCAGCCTTCTGTCTGACTTTCGACGATTCTCAATAAACCCGCCACTGTAGGCCTAGAGAGCCTTGAGGATGTCGTCGACACTTGAGACGGTGAAATCGCCGCCTTCTTCGAGTTTAGCCTCCTTCACGATGAGATCGTCAACCAAAAGAGCGAACCTCCTGGCGCGACTCGAAACTTTTCATTCTCAAGGAATGCTTTCACAATCCACAACAACGTCAATATGAGCACCTCATTCACAATAATTCAAAATGTAATAAAACAAAGGCAATAATTTAATTCAATCATGCAACTCAATTCCAATAATTAATTATGAAAATATTAACAAGTAGTAGTTGTAACCGCTCTCAAGAATCAACTTAAAGAAACTATCAATTGAGAGAAAGATGAATTTTTATGTATCTTTAACGCTAACCTAGTTAATTCATAATTACTGGATTATTGGTCATATACGATCCTAGGGTTGATTGCTCTCTCTAGTTATAATCATTAACCCTAAATTGTATGTAACATCCCGCTACCCATGTTAAGGCAAAAACAATAAATGAGAAAAATTGCTGAGAAAGTAGAAAAATACATTTCATGCTCATGCATAATGTTAGCATACACACATATGAATATTGATTCTTGTACACTAAAATGATTGTACATGCATTCATTGACATTTTCCTTGTATAATTGATCTATAAATGTGATTATATTTGGAATTGTGATTCGTATGTCATAAAAATTGATTTGGAGAGTATATCTACTGATTTAGAATTTTTGGTGAAAAACTAAGAATTTTCTGAAGTTTAGGGGTATTTTGGGATTATGAAAAATGCCAAGTGGCAGAACAATTGATGAAAAGAAGTATAATTAAGAGTCAAATGGTAGTGGAAATTTTTATAAATGACTTTGAGATTTAATTACTTATGTCATTGAAAATTAGGAGACAATTGCATTAGAAATTGGAGACAAATGGACTAAACAATTAAGTGTTATTAAACATAATCATTTAAGTGGAAAGTGTCATGACACCCACCAATTGTTTTTGTAAAACTTATATTATTGCCATTTGAAAGATATTTTCGTGTCTTTCATCCCTAATAAAGACACTCTCATCTTCTCCATTCTCTCCATCTACGAAATTCACTCTCACCTCACTACATTGATTTTTATTCAACTCCTTCACTTTGTTTCTTCAAGATTCATTGTCTTCTCCTTCCTTTTGCTAAAACACCCAACCCATTTCACTTTGAAAGTTGATTTTCGTGGATGTTGGAGGAGCTAGGGTTCTTGGAGACTTTTGAAGAAGCTTTGGGTAAATTAAGTAAGTATAAGCATCACTCTTCTTAATTTGAAGAACGAAACATGATTTGATGATAGTTAGAGGTTAAATGTTCATAAATTGAGGTTGGCTTTATGCAAAAACGTGAGTGAGTGTTATGGGTAGATTAATGTCTTTCTTTTACATGTATGATGATTAATGATCCATAAGTTGTTATAGAGATGGATTAGAGCTAAAATGAATCCTTAATGGATGTAGAAAGAAGTGCAGAAAATTTATTTGTGGATATTGTTATGTTCTGCTTTTGATGGATACAAACATGGATCATTGGTTGTTTTAGACATGGATTGGATTGAGATTTGAAGTTAAAGAAAAGGCAAGTGTAGTGTCTTGAAAAGGGAAGAACTAGGCTGAAAGTTTAGAGATAAAATGATAATGGTGTTTAAAGTGTGCTGGAAAAATGTTAGCTGTAACATTTTCCATTGATTATGCATCTGTAATTTAGCCATAACTTGTTCTGTAGATATCCAAACGAGGTGATATTTGATTTGGATTAAATTAGAGACATATGGTTACATTTTTCATGAAGACATAGAATTCAAATTCTGTCTTTAAGAGTTTCTAATTTTGACTTGAAGTTGAGTACTGGGTGTAGAAAAAAGTGCAGAAAAACTGGATACATAATGGGTTTTGTTTTATTTTCTTGATGAATGAATGTGAATCCCCTTGGGTGTTTTTGTGATGAAATAAAATGAGTATAGAGCTAAAGAAAGGGAGTAATTTGGTATGTTGAAATGGGAAGAATTAAGGTAATAATTAGAAGTGAAGTAAAAGTGGAAATGAAGTTGAATACGTGTAGGAAGTTGATGATGAATGTGTATATATGTGTATTTTCTGTTATTAGTGTTCATGATCAATCATGCACTATACATTTGTTTTGGATCATATTGAGTTTAAATGGAGTTATAAATTATGGTAAAAAGAGGAGAAATTAAATTAGAAAGGATAGACAAGCTTAAGGTAGTGAATTTCGTAAGTAAAGAGTTAGAATCTGGAAAATGTGATACACTTGGATATACTTTGGGGAAAGAGGCATAACGTTTTCTATAGAACTCGGATTGAGGTCATTTAGGTATGGTTTTAAAGATAACTTTGAGATCTACAACTTCAATGAAGACACAGAGAAGAGATTTTTATATATAGAGGGTCGAAAACTCAAGTGTCTAAAGAGACCCGTAAAGGTCCGCTTAGCGGACATTATGTCCCTTCAAACAGACATGAGCGGGACTGGGAAGCTGAAAAACCTGAGAAGGTCAACCGAACGGACATGAAGTCTGCCTAATGGACATTCACGGGTCAAGTGGTCTTAATTAAGGCTTAAATGGGGTTTGGAATGAACCTAGAATGATGCCTTGATTTAAGTGACTAATATATGATATGTTTAAAGTGAAAATGGAGGTTAAAACTTAATGAACGAATGAATGAAATCAAAGTATCAAATGTATGAGTATAATGGGGATGAAGATGTTTATATGATTGTAGTTATATTTAAAGAAGTTGAGTAATATGTATTAAGGGATAAATTGTAAATGAGAATTGGATATTATGAGATCATATGAGGTTAGAAAAGAGATAACGAAAAAAATTGAGTTATGTTATAGAGTGACCAAGTGTTCATAAGGTGTAAGCTTATGAATAAGCTAGATACATAAAAAGGGTAAAGATTGAATGGAGAATTTAGAATGATCATGTGTAAATGAAGCATAAATCTAAGTTCAATTAGACATATATGAGTTATCAAATGGGAATGAGCATAAACAGTGAATTTAGAAAATATATCCGGGATTGTCATTAAGCATGCATTATACAATACACATACACATGTGCGTAAAATTGAATGATTATATGATTGTGCAATTAATAATGTGTGTGCAATATGTGTTGCATACTGATGATACAGGATAAAATGTCCGCATCCAGACGTTTCCAGATCTTAGAAGCAAATGTAATCTGGAGCGTACTGTGAGTAGACCTAGATGGTCTCATTTCATTGTTTGTTTAGTGTGAATTTTGGTATTGATTAACTACTGAATGTCTATATGAATGTAATTGATTGTGCTGGTTTCGGATAGGAGGTCCGATGATTGTGATGGTTGGTTGAGATATTGAAGTGTGGCTTGTATGTGAATGAGAAGAACTAAGTGTACATAAATTGATAATAAATGTGTTTTCAATGACCATTTGCATGTAAGTGAAAATGTAATTCTCAACTTAATTTTGAATGCCAGACTAAGGTCTATTGATATAAGAATGTGATTGAATGGGATCGCGCAAATGTTATTGATGCATTTCATTCATGAATGCATGAAATATAATGGCAGTTGTGACCATAGTAGCCACCGATCAGAGCTTAAAGCTCAACTAGTGAAAAAGAGCCTCTAGCTCAAAAGTGATTCAGAGCCTCAGGCTCAACGTTTAATGAGCCCGATATGGGACAGTTTAGGCACTCGGTCACAACAAAGTAACAAATGGAAAGTGGCTCTCATACACACTACACATGCATAATATGACTAATTAAATTATATTGATTGTGAAATGTGAAATGCTGTGAACGTGATTTATGTGTTATGTGATTGGGTGAGCCATCAATGATGGTCACTCATTGAGTTTGCAAAACTCACCCAAAATTTTTAATTATTTTTTAGAGCTCAGAAGAATACCCCGTTAGACAAACGGAAGTATACCTATTGCATGCAAGTGAGATATAGAGGTCGGGATCTGTTCCCGTCTGCATTGTATTTTTTTATTTCATACTGAATTGTATATTCTGCAAATTTTTGTATCATTTGTAATTGAATATTGCAGTATGTAATAACTTTTGGAATTGGAAATGTTTTGTATTTGTAATGGGCCCAAATGGTTATTGAAATTCTGATGTTTGTATTGCTATGATTGAAAATGTTTATAAATTAAAAGTGGGCCCGATTTGGTTATTGATTTATGTATACTATGTTCTGGTTTCAAAAAAAATTATATTGAATTATGAATGATTGAATGCTCTAGCATGCCACCCTCGCGGGGCACAAACTTAGACATCACACAGGATGTCGGGTACGAGTTCTGAGAGGGTGGGGTGTTACATTGTAAACCCTAATCAAATTAAGGAAAATTGCAATCTCTTAATTAACAATCTATCCAAAACCCTAATTAGATATGAAGTTGTCTAATAAACTATCGGGAACCTATATGAGATCTCTCTTCACACAATTACCGATTTGATTAATTTCTTATTCTTGTTAAATCACCTAACTCTTGTTAGGCCAATTTAATTATTTTTCATTTGATTCACCCTCTCAATCTATTATCGAATTATGTAATCTCATAAATAAACCATAATGAATCCAAATAACGTAAACAATCAGATTTTTATTAAATCAAAGATAAAACAACTCGAAGGTGAGTTTAGACATCCTCAACATTCACACATTCATATCATCAATGGTTATTCCAATTCTATGCAGTAATAAAATTGAAAATATACTAGAAACAAGATCTAAATGGATGATAGAGGTAGCAACGATAGGAAACCTCCTATTCTAGCAAGTACTTCGAGCCAAATTCTTCTCCACGCTCTCTTCCTTCTTCTCTTTCTCAATCTCTTGGTGAACTCTCTCTAGGGTTTCTCAATGGTAGATGATGTAAAAGCTCCCCTTTTCTATTCTTATTGTTATATTTATGTTCTTTTGTGTTTAAGGTTGAACTAGGATTTTTCCAGGGTCTAAAAGGTGTAAAAAATTTGGAAGTGACTGGGCACAAGGCCACGGTCGTGGCCTACTTCTAAACCTTCTGTTATGATAGTGGCATGTAGGCCATGATTACGGGCCAACTCTAGTGCTTTTGTTACTGTTATGGCTATTGTGCCACAATCATGGGTCATTTTTTCAACCCGAATGTCTCTAAAACTTCTCCATTCTTTGATGTTAACCATGAAACACTAACAAATACATCAAGGTACCCCCAAAAACATAATATTTAAGATCAAATACTTGTACTAACCGATAAACACTTAAACCACAAATAATTAACAAATTAACATAATTCTAGCCTAAACATATACCAAATGATTGAATTAATAGCTAGACACATGTTAAAGTATGCCCTAAAATATGATGCAATTTACACTTATCATATGGTAAGTTTCCTTTCTGAGTATCTTGAGAAATCATTGAAGTTCTCATGGATAACTTTATCATATGTAGGGATTCATTTGAACAATGCCTGGATCACCTCATTTTGGTGCTTAAATGATGTCTTGAGACTAACCTAGTTCTTAATTATAAAAAGTGTCATTTTATGGTTCAACAAGGGATAGATTTAGAATATGTAGTTTCTGCTAAGGGTATTGAGGTTGATAGAGCCAAGATAAACCATGTTTCTTCTTTATCTAACCTCACTTCTGTATGGGAAGTTCAATCTTTTCTTGGCCATGCAGGGTTTTATTGCAGGTTCATTAAGGACTTTTCCAATGTTGCATAGCCATTATATAGATTGCTTCAAAAGGACAAAGAGTTTGTTTTTATGACCAGCACAAGAAGGCATTTGATGCTCTAAACGAGAAGTCACTTACTACACCCATCTTACAACCTCCATATTGGAGTCGACCATTTGAGCTCATGTGTTATGTCTCTAGCCATGCCACTGGAGCAATTTTAGCTCACAAAGTGGGGCATATCCCTCATTATTTATGATGCCTTGAAGACCTTAAATGATGTCCAATCAAATTACACTACCGCTCTTGTTGTAGTTTTTGCTTTGGATAAGATTAGTTCTTATTTATTAGTTACTAAGATTACTGTTTATTCTAATCATGTAGCTTTGAAGTACTTACTGGTGAAGAAGGAGGCAAAGCTGAGGCTCATCTGTTAGATACTCCTGCTTTAAGAGTTCAATGTGGAGATAAAAGATAAGAGACGCTCAGAGAATAGAGTAGTAAATCATTTGAGCCATTTAATGGAGCAAGGTACTGACACAGGCCCTATCAATGATGATTTTCCAGATGGGTAGCTACATACATTACAGTTAACAACTCCCTGGTATGTTGATATAGCGAATTTCTTAGTTTTTCACAAATTTCCTATCGATGTTACCAAGGGACCAAATGAAAGGATGAAGAGCCAAGCAAATTTTTCTGTATGGGATGATCGTTTCCTATGGCGATTTTGTGTGGATCAAGTCATTAGGCGGTGCATACTTGACAGTGAATTTCTTTCTATTTTGACATTTTATCACTCTTATGCATATGGTGTTCATTTTTTCCCAAAGAGGACAAATCACAAGGTTTTACTGTCCATCTCTATTTTAAGAAGCATATGATTTTTGTAAGACTTGTGACAACTGTCCGCGCACAGGTACGTTAGGATCCCATGGGGAAATGCCTCAAACCCCCATATTAATTTATGAGATTTTTTAAGATTGGAGCATGGACTTCATAGGTCATTTTCCTTCCACATTTGGATTTCAATATGTTCTGCTTGTAGTTGATTACATGTCTAAATAGGTGGAAGCAAAAGCCACCCAACTGAAGATTCTCGAGTAGTGGTAGATTTCTTAAAATCCAACATTTTCTCAAGGTTTGGAGTCCCGTAAGCCATCATCAGCGTCAAAGTGACTCACTTTTACAACCGGACGATCAAGGCCCTCCTAAAGAAATATCAAGTGATGGATCGAGTCTCAACAACTTATCACCCTCAAATAAGTGGTCAGGTCTAAGGTGTCTAATTGAGAGATCAAGTCCATCCTAGATAAGACAGTTAATCCCAACAAGAAGGATTGTAGTTTGCACCTCAATGACAACTTATGGGAACAGGACTACATACAAGACTCCAATAGGTGTCACCATCTAGACTTGTTTTTTGGGAGCCATGCCATCTTCTAGTGGAGCTATAAAACAAGGTTTACTGGGTAATCAAGAAGTGTAACATAAAGTCAGAAGGTTTTGGTGCCCACAGATGATTACAATTGTAAAAGCTTGAAGAGTTACGATATGAAGCATTCAAGAATGCTTGAATTTATAAGGAGAAGGCTAAGGCATTCCATGATCACAACATCTATAGGAAGACATTTATGGTGGGATAGAAACTACTTTTATATCATTCATGCCTCGAATTCTTTCTAAGTAAGTTAAACTCCTAATGGATAAGTCCTTTTGAGTTTACCTAGGTATATCCCCACAGAGCAGTGGAGATCAAAAGTGCTAAGTCAGGGTTGGAATTTAAAGTCAATGGACATCGTCTTAAGCCTTACTTTGAGGGATTTCAGGTTCACAGCTTAGAGATGATGGACCTTGAAGCTCTAACATACACTGGTTAAGATCGGTTGATAGGGGTCGAGCTTATGACCTTAACCAAGTGCTTGTTGGGAGGCACCCTAACCTTATCATTTCATTTTAGTTCTTTGTTGTTTCATTTTGCTTTCATTTCATTACCTTATTTGCCTTTTGTCTTTTTTTTTAGGAATACAAGATTAGAGTTGTGAATTTTGCTTTCAAGTTGTTAAGCCCTCTTTGATCCAGGGGATTCCTTCTGTTCTCATCTCCTTGTTTTTTTTATTAATTTTAGGACATTAGGGACAATGTCCCATTTAAGTGTAGGGGTAGGGTCAATTTAAAATTTTTGCATTTTTGCACTTGAACTATGATGAATGTTTAACCATGCCATTCTATCATAGTAGTTGGACTGAGAATTGAGTTGTGTGCTTAAATTTGAATTAGGCCGCTTAAGTGGAAGGTGAATTACATGGATTGATTGAAGTAGTTAGTTGCATAAACTTAGTCAATAATTTGATACTTTATTGATCATATAATATACGAAATTTTGATGGATTTTCATATAAACACATATGATGTTTTGAGCCTATATAACTTCATTTCATAGACATTATGTTTCTTCTTCTTTTTTTGTGATGCTCCCTTAGGAAGATTACCTTTAGAACTTGCAGTGAATCAGTTTGAAACTACAAGATGCATGCTTTATGGAAATGATTAAGGCCTTCTTTGTTTTGAACCCTTAGCTTAAATGACCCACCAACTCACTTTTCTCTTGCCAACCCCTTGGAGCCTTTAACTCTATTTGTTTCTGAATTAATCACCTCATATTGAAAACCAATAGCCTTACCCTATCACAAGTTTAATAAAGTAATGAGTAAGAATTTGATGTATATGATTTAGGGACTTTTGTTTTGTATTCAATTATGAGATGTTTTAAAAGGCATTTCTACTCATTTTTTATTAATTTTTGTTTTTATTATTTCCTTATTATTTTAAGGTTATTTAAAAAAAGAGAAGAAAAAAGAGAAAAAAAGAAAAGTAAAAACATCTTTGTTTTTGGCATTATTGATTAAAAGCATATTTGTTTCTACTATTAAAGGTAGCATTAGTTAGTGAGGAGTAGTTATAGTTCGTGGTATTTATATGCATATCTCATAATTGGTTTTCCTTTCTTACTTAGCACTTTGTTAATACTTGTGAGTTACCCATTGACCTTTTTGCCTTACCTTAACCCAAACCCCATTACAACCCTTAATAAAGCCTTTTTGATCCAAGATAACATGTAATATATGTGGTAGAAAATTGGTGAATTTGTAAGCCTATGATAGTGTAGTATCTTAGACAGACTATAGAGTGAAACACCAACCTTCAACACTTGAGTGAAATGAGTGAACATCGTGATGAAAATCGATCTTAGTTTTATTTTACCTTTGATTAATGGTGTCTACCTTTGACTTTATTTATTTGCATTGATGAAAAGATTATGAAATATGTAGTAGCTCGATACTTGAGTTTGTCGAAGTTTGAAGAATTGTATATACTTGATCTTCATTGAAAACAAATTGACAGAAAATCTTGGTTATTTTTAAATTGCTTGAGGACATAGTTGAAGTGTAGGGGTATTTGATAGGATTGAATCATCTTATATTTTCTTATGCATTTCAATGTCTTTTCAATCCTATTGTTGTGTTTAAATACTCAATTTATGTTCATCTTGTGTTTACATATAGATTAAAGGAGTCAACAAAAATATATGCTAAAAGGAAGAAGTTTGACAAAGTTTTAAGAGCCATCCATGGAGGAGAAGCCATCAAGGGCATTCAGAGGAGAATCAGAGAAGACCTGGGAAATTACTCAGGGCCATGATATAGGGTAGATAAACTGGCCATGATCGTGACCTTGCATACAGATAGATGCAAATAGACTTTCGAACTTTAATTTTTAAGGGTTTTTTGTACTTTTGAGGCACAGGAAAAATCCTAGGTTTTACACTAAATGGAACATACTACAAAAAAAAGACTGCCCAAAAAAGTAGCCTCCAATCAGCCACTTTTAGAAAAACTCCAAAAAGAGAGAGAGACTCAAAATTTGCCATTTTTGGAAAGCTCCAAGAACAGAGGAGGAACCTGTAGAGAAGTTTTTGTTGTTTTCCATAAGCTTAGCGATTCTCTTTCAGTTTCAATGCTTTATTTTCATATTTATTAAATTAGTTTAAAGCTTTCTTAGTGTTAATCACGTTTTTACATGTTCTATAATATTTAGAATGAATGTTAGATGGATTTTGTAGTTGAACTTTATGAATTTTATAAGAAATCTTTATGTTATGTCAATTGATGTTTATTCCTTCAATTTTCCAGCTTTAATCTTGGTTCTTTGAGTTTATTCATTTGCTTTTTCAGATCTGAATTTGTTAGGAATTTCAATGTTTAATGGATTGTGTTATAGGTTTTTGCTTATATGTGATGCTCTTGATTAATTTGTTCTTAATAGTTAAGATTTATGCATGTTCTTAGATTTATGATCAATTAATTTGGATTTTGTGCGAGTTATGTGTGCTCGAATTTTCATTTTGATGCAATTAGTTTAGAGTTTGTAATTTAGGTTATGATTAGTCATTTATTAGCATAAAGATTTTTTTATTTCTGATAAATTAGTGTTGAATTATAGTTTTATCACTTTGGGGTTTGGAGACATTATAAGGATGAAGAGATGGAAACAGTGAGAATGGAGTTGAATTTGTCTTAAATTGGTGCTCGTAGGTCTAGGTCAGTTTGGGATTTGGGATAAATGTCATAAATTAGGAATTGCTTATAGGTTTGATCACCCTTTAGGTAACTTTCTTATCCGAAGGTGAAGGTTGAGCTTGTGATATGTAATAGTCCATAGTGATTCCTAAAAGTAGTAATAAGTTAGTTGAATTTTTTAGGATGATAAATGTCATAAATTAGGAATTGCTTATATGTTTGATCACCCTTTAGGTAACTTTCTTATCCGAAGGTGAAGGTTGAGATTGTGATATGTAATAGTCCATAGTGATTTCTAAAAGTAGTAATAGGTTAGTTGAATTTGTTAGGATACTTAATCAACTAATCTAAGATCCCATACCTTTAGGTTACACCTTCTGAGCTTATGAGTAGGCAGACTAAGTTGGTTGTTTCGTAGTACCTAATGCATCTTTGCTATTGAACTTAGAGAGCCTATTCTAGGTTATTGGAGATCAGGGCTTTTCTAGAGCTTATTAGTTTTGTCTATTTTAAAGAAATTAAGGGTTTGAGAGCTTAATCAAGTCCAAAGGCTAACACCAAGATGAAAGTACATTTTTGTTTAGATTCAAGGATCAATGAACATCCCGGAATCCCAAAGATATCTCCAACCCACTTCTTTACCATTATTATTAGACTTTTCTAAAATTGCTTTGTGCTTGTCTTTTTGGTTACATTCATTGCATATCAGTTGTCTCGTCTTCATCATTTTAGGATGTTTTGTTTTCTTTTGTTACAACAATTGAAATAGCATTTGCATACCAGCTCTTTGTGGTTTAACCCTAGCTCACCATTGATTGCATAGTTTGGTAGTTAGGAATTTATTGTTTGGTAGTTAGGAATTTATTGTTTGGTAGTTAGGGACAGGATATCATAGATCCTCATAGATAAAAATTCACTTTCGGTGAAATGGCTCCACTCTAATTTTCTTAAGGAAAGATGCCTATAATGCATTAAAAAATTATACTCATTTTCTCAACCAGATCCCAAAATTATGGCTCCACTCTAACAAAATTGGGAATGGAAAGTTGACATATGTTTGCTATAACTTGGGACAAATTAAGGGATAAAGTCTAAGAAGGGAACTCTAATAAAATTGGGAATGGAAAGTTGACATATGTCTGCTGTAACTTGGGACCTCTCATACACCATTACAACGGTCTATCAATCTCTAAACCTCTTCACTCAAACTTAAACTCTACTCAATGATTACAGAGGGCATATGGAACTTCCCTTAAAACTTGAGGCATCTCCAACCATCATAATGATCATGTCGTTCGAGCTTTAAAATTTATAAGCCCTCAAATACCTCAAGTGCATAAGTCATGACTGTAGTGTAAGAGGCATCAATCCCACAAGGAGGGGGATTAATCTAATTCTATGTTAACTAAGGCTAAGGAAATTGAAATAATGGAAATAAAGTTTTAAAAGACAAGTAAATTCAAGAAATTGATTAGTAAAAGTTGTAGTTCAAAAATTAACAAAAAAAGAAATGAAATTTTTAGCAATGCAGGAACACAATGGTGATTAAACCGAAATTTATCATATAAATTGGTGACATTTTCATGGCTTTTACTACACTTCTTGGCTCCTATTTCTAGATTTTATGCTTAATTTGACTCTTGAGTGTCTACCTTTATTTTATGTAGTTTTAGAGTAAAATTTGTCACAAATCATTATTAATTGTACTAATTAATTTTCTGAAAACGATTGATATTGCAAACTACCATTTGTTCATTGTAGGAGACTCAAGGATAAGAGACTCAAGAAGACGTAGAGTTAAGGAAAGGCTGAAGTCAAAGTCAACAAGTGAATAGGTGCAATAGGACATTCTCCGCGGTGAAAAGGATGTGTTGTCGCGGCGAAGTATGAAAAATTCCAAGCAAAACTTTCAGGTAAAGCTCGCCACGGTAAAGATTAATTCTGTTGTTGCAGCCAAAGAACCAACAATGCAGCTAAAACTTTCAAGAAAAGTTCACCGTGGTGAATCTTCAAGTACCTGAACCATCTTTGGAAGTTTACCCACTGTGTAACCCAGTCCATAACCCATTTCTTTTAAAAACCTACCCTTTTAAATTAAAAAGAGAGTTTACACAGTAAATAGAAGAAGATACTCTCACTCTCTGAACCTGCTCTCACTGTGTTCCCGGTTGTGAATTCTCCTGGAGTAATGCTTGGCTAAGCACCTCTTTCCTCTTCAAGATATAGCGATGGCTAGAGTTCAATGGGCTTCAAAGGAGAGTAGTTTATTCCATGTTTAGCTACATTGTTATGAACTCCTAGGTTTAGGATTTGTACTTTGTAGTTAAATATTCTTGATTAGAGGTTAATCAAGTATTGGACAATCTGCGATTGGGATTATTGATGTAGAACTCGAAACTTGAAAATTGAGATGATGTTTTATCTGCCTAGTTGTGTTTGATATTGAGATGATTCTAGATCCCAAAATGACTTATTACATTGACTTACCCATTGCACACACTAAGAGCATTCAACAAGGTTTTAAAAAATGGAGTTCATTGATTAAAACCTTGGACTTAAAAAGTTCTTTAAGGTTTACCATTTGAAACTTAGTGATTCACTCACATAAAAATTTATTTTGAACTATGATAGCCAGAGCTCGTTTTCAAGAGGATGCTATCATCATTTGATCATTGTTTTCAATTTATCGCTTTTCTATTCCCGAAATCCAAAAATACTTTTTATTACATTTTCTTACAATTCACTTATTTTTGTCCGAATTTCCAAAGATTTAAACCCCCTCTTCCTTGCTAATTTTGCTTGCATATCAGCTAGCTTAGTTCCATTCATTAGGTTCCGATTACGTGAAATGACCCTAGGTTGCATTCTATATTGCAATCCTTGGAATGAAAAATTTTTTTGATTTGACCTATAATGGTAAGAACAAATAGGCTCAAGTCAAAATGACGCCGTTGCTGGGGAATAAGCAATTGATTCTTTAGGTTAGCTATTGTCATTTTCTTTGCTGCTAAGTGAGGTGAGAAACCTTAGTTTAGATTGCATCTTAGATAGTTTAGCGTCTTACTTGTCAATAGTATAGGATTTCACTTTTTTTAATTAGAATAAAATTAAAAAAAACTTAAACAAATAGGATACCAAACTTTTTGCACGCCACATACTTGGTAATTTTACATCGCATAGTTTTGAACATTTTTTTGTTGCTTTTTCATACATACATAGTTTACTTGCACACTTGACTGTTGCACACACTTTCATACACCACACACTTGCATCCTTCACATTTCAACTTTTAAATTGACTTTGTGTGCTTGCAAGAAATTTTTGTTACTTTTTATTTTATTTTAGATCCATTTACTATTGTTTCCGTGTATGCCCAAGAAAGACAAACCTCTACCTTTTTACCCTAAAATTGAGAGATGTTTGCGAAAGCTTAGAAAGAAGAGAAGAAAAAAGAGTCTAGTCGGCCAAGGAGTGAGAGTGAGTCGATAGACGAAGCGATCATGGCTGAGAACCCAGTTTTTCTGCAAAACCCTAGCTTTCATGTTAACCAACCTAGGAATGGTGACAATAGAGGTAATCGGGAACATGAACGGGTTGGAGAGAATAATGGGAATCAAAAAAGGAGAACGATTAGGGAAGTAACTACTTTTGATGTTAATTATGATCCATTTACTGCTACTTGTCCTAATTTTGATGTTAATTTTGAAGTCAAAGGATTACTTATTAACTCTCTTCCTAAATTTCATGGATTGACAGGAGAGGATCCCTATATGCATTTGCAATCTTTGTCCATGATCTGTCAAAGTATGAAGCCATTGGGAGCCTCACTTGATCAAGTACTATGGAAGGTTTTTTACTTATCACTGGAAGGAAAAGCCTAGGAGTGGTATATGAGTCTTCCAAGACATGTGGCAAATGCCTACCATAGTTGGGCAAATTTAAGGAAAGCATTCTTGGAAAAATATTTTTTGGCCTCCAGAACTTCATCGATGAGGAAAGAGATCTATTCAACAAAGCAGGATTACAATCAATCCCTTTACGATTATTGGAACTGCTTCTAAGATCTATTGTCTAGATGCCCCCATCACCAGATACCTGATGAGCAGTTAGTGCAGTATTTTTATGATGGGTTGAAAAGTTAAGATAAGGGTATGTTGGATGCAGCATCGGTAGGTTTTTTAATTGATCTTACAACTACGGAGGCATGGGATTTGATCAAGAAGATGGCTTTGAATCATCAAGAGTACAGTGTTAGGGAGACCAGGGAGTGCATGAGTTGCGCATCACAACAGCCCAACCCAAAAGAATGGAGAGTTTGGAGTCAAAAGTTGACTCTTTGGAGAGTAGAGTGACCTCACAATTATCCTTCATCACTGCAGAACTGAAGAATATAAATGTGCATCACCCGACATATTCTATGGATCTTACTGCACCCAGTTATGATACTTATGGATCAGTCATCCACATATCTAGTGTTTTCCCCAGACAGTGTGAAGAGGTCTCTGTAGTGTATCCGGGGCGAGCAAATCAAAAATGGGATCCTTACTCCAACACTTATAACAAGGGATGGAAGGCAAACCCTAGGTTCAGTTAGAGGAATGAAGAGGGAAGGGCACCAAACAGATTTCAATAAGGGGAGGAGCTAGTAATTCCACTAACTAGTTTCCCAACCATTAATAAGCCATGGCCGTCCTACCCAAGGAGGATACTAACCAACTGCTGCACAATATGATGACTTTGATGAAGGAGGAAAGGAATTCTAACAATAATCAGTTCAATGCCATAGCCTCTCTAATTTAACAAGACTCTTCAAAGAATGTTGCTCGGTTTAATTCTCTAGAAAAGAGAATGGAGCAATGGGAAACAAAAGCTAAAAATATCAATTCCTTTCTCACCCAATTGTCCAATATCATGAGTGAGAGTCAACCGAGAAGTAGTGGAGCTATCCCTTCAAACACCGATATTAACCCCAAAAGTTTAAACACAAAAAGCTCTCCAAAGTCAGAAACAAATGAGGTTCAAAAATTCAGATGAGGAAGTAGACGAAGGGGAGATTGAGAGTGAAATGGCCTTTAACAAGGAACAAATCAAGAAATCCGCAAGCTCCAAAGAAAAATCACTTTTAACTGAAAAGAAGTCTGAATCAAGGAGCAAGGGCGCTAATTTAGAGGGCTACAAGGAACAAGAAAAAATAAAGGAGTATGTGGAATCAAGTAAGCGTGGAGCCAATGAAGCCAATGGTAAGGAGGTAAATCTTCAAGACCTTCCTTTTCCTAATTCATATTTGATGAGCAAATGAATGACTAACATTAAGCATGAAAAAGATATCATTGATTTGTTTAGTAAAGTGGGAGTCCATATTCCTTTCCTAGATCTTGTGAAACTAGTTCCTACTTATGCTAAATATGTTAGAAACCTGTGCACCCATAAGAGGAAGTTTAGGCAAAATGAAAGAGTCCAAGTAAAATGTGTCCGCCTTATTCAAGCCTCAAATCCCTGTAAAATTCCATGACCCTGGATCTTTCACTATCCCTTGCACTATAGGTAAAGTTACCTTAAGGGGAGCCTTATTAGATCTAGGGGCGGCCATTAATGTTATGCCTAAGTCTGTTTATCAATCATTGGGAATCAAGAATCTTAAGTCTACATCTGTAGTTCTCCAATTGGCTGATAGGTCTATTAGGCATCCTGTGGGCATTATAGAGGATATTTTGGTCTAGGTCAAGGGTTTAGTTTTTCCAGCTGATTTTTATGTTCTTGATATATCTTCTGAAGTTGTGCAGGATACTTCCTTGATTCTTGGTCGACCCTTCTTAAAGACTGCTAGTATCCTGATTAGCATAAAGAAGGTACAATCACCATAGAGTTAGGAGATAAACAGGTGAGTTTTAACATGTATGAGGCTATGAAACACCCCCATGAGGATTATTCTCTCCTAGGAGTTAACGTGCTTGATATTGTTATTGATGATGCATGCTCTGAGTTTCAACTCCAGCACGTTTACTCTAACTCATTCACTGATGACTCCTTGGAAGAAGGATTTTTCGCTAATGTTTGAGGTAAACCAAGGAGTGTGGACATGAACACTGAAGAGGCAAGTGGACAAGTTACCTCACCATGACAAAGCTATCAGCCAAATGTCCACCAGGAGATCCAAGATCCACCGTAGTCATCAGGTCGTTTCTCATCCTTCACTTACCATTTATTTCTGCTATGTGATTGAATATGACATTGTGGATACATGAGTGTGTTAACTAAGTGTGGGGGAGAAACTACTTCAGTAGGACCTAGGTTTAGTTTTCAGTTTATGCAATTTTAATTCAATAATTCATCTACCCTTTTATGTTCACTGTGTTTTAGCTTGATGTATGACCCATCTTATATGATTGAGGAAATTGGTGTAAATAGATGAATTGCGTTTTGTTTTCTAATGCTTGAGGACTTTGCATATGAGCTGAGTATCTAGTTAGTCTTTTTCAATGGAATTTTTCATAGTCAGTCTTGTTCATTTTTCTTTAGGGAAAACTTTTCCGTGGTGAAATATTCACTTCACCATGGTGACAATTCCAAACCAAGAGTTCACTGCAGGGTGGTCCACTTCGCCACGGCGACAGTTCCTAAAAATCTCTCAGGCCAATTCAACACCTTAAAGCAACATTCGTTACGGCGTGACATAATTCTTTCACCGTTGTGAGCTCACTTCAAGCAACATTCACCGCAACGTTACATAATTCTTTCGCCGTAGCGAGCTCACTTTAGGAAATCTTCGCTACAACGAAAGATCTATCTGTGCGAAGATACCGGGTGAAATTGCATTTCTACCCTTATTTTGCTTCTGATTTTTCATCTTCCCTCTGTCCTTCTTTATAATTTCCCTTCCACTTCTTTATCAACCCACTGTTCCCTTCCTCATTTTTGTATACTTCCCTCTACTTCGTTGCGGCAATCCGAACTATCCTTCACCAAATCCCTCTCCCTTCATTCTTCTCAGTTCATTTCGCATTCATCGTTCATATTTGTGCATCTCTCCGTCTCCTTCGTAAGTATCTCGCCTTTGTTCCGCTTCCTACCTCTTTGTTTTCATTGTAATTAGGGCATGTTCACCACGACGAAGAATTTTCTTTCGCCACAGTGTGGTAGGCTGTAGTTTTCACTACGGCGCCATATCAAGTTCACCACGGCATGGTAAGTGTAGTGTTCGCCGCAGCCACACATCAATTTCACTGCAGTGAACTTGTTAGGTTTTGACTTTCAGTCAATTTTCTTTAGTCCATTTGTTATTTTTCTATGTTTGTTTTCTGCAGGAATATGCCTCAAACTAAAAACCCTACCCGTCATTCCCCTACCATCTCATCTAGTTCATCTGGCTCATCTAGTAATTCTACTCCTCCCACTAGCACTGATTTTGATTTTGCTAACCTAGCTAAAAAGATAGACGCTAGGTTGTTCATTAGAGAGCACTTATTTCCCTTGACTTCACACAACAATCCCTTTATCCGTCAACTGGCACACTGTCAGCTTATGGGATTAGTCTAACCAAGGGCTCAGGGTAACGATAAATTCATTCGCCATTTCTACACTTATGCCCGACTCCACAACACCTTAGAAATTAATTTCCATGGTGTGAAAGCACCTCCCGCATTAACCATATCAAGCATCCGTGAGCATTATAACCTCCATCCTATTCTCTGCTACCACTATGATCAGTTGATCCATCATTATCCATAGGACAATGTTATTTGTACACTCTGTCTTGAGGGCGCCGTCTAGCATCAACCAAGGATCTATCAACGTTATCTAAAATGTTCTGATCTCTAACCTGAAGCTCGTCCTTGGCTCCACCTTATTAGTAACAACATCATCCCAACCTCCCATCTAGCCTACGTAACAAAACAGCAACCCCTGTTCCTTTACCTTCTGATGACTAGTCGCCCAATCGATATAGCTCATGCCATTGTTTCCACTCTCCATGACTTCATCACCACCAACAAACTCACCAATGCCATCACTTTCCCCCACCTCATCATAGACATATTCCGGGCCTACAACGTCCTGAAATTCAACAATGATAGTTATTTTGACCTAGCTCCTCTGTTTCGTTACGCTCACCTTAAACAACCCCGAATCCAACCCCTACCCCATCCACCCCACTTTCTTCTGTTGTAACCAACCATGCCACTGTAGTGCCAAGCGAGGACAATCCTCTAGCTCTGGCTCTGGTGCCTCCTAAGCCCGTCACTTTACAGGCCCTCGCTATCCGAGTTGATGGCATCTCTACAGACCTGGCTACCCTCCGGGACACCTTATTTTAGGAAATCGCCTGGCAGGATCGAGATCGGTGGTTTCATTGGTGGATGGATGCCTTACTCGCCGAGTACCTGCATTTCTAGCTCCCTTCTGATGAAGGTGACCCATTTATCGGTGCTGGCCCATCAGGGGCAGATCCTTCTAAAGCTGGGGATGATCACCTAATGGAGTAGTTCGAGTTTTAGGATGCTCAATTCAATTTTGTAATGTTTAAACTTTTTTACTGCAATTTTTATATAATTCTCTTTGTACTTCCGATGTGTTGTTAATGAACCTTCCACTTTCCTTTGATTACATATTCATGTTAATTGTTCTTTAATATTGTGTTTAAGTGTGGGGGATGTTTCAATTTTCCATTCTTGTTGTATACTATGCATCATTTTCAGCCATTTAACTGCTTATGCAAGTCAACTGTGCATAATGTCAAAATTTTAAAAATTGGTGATTGAGGCCAATCGTTTCTTTCAAATGTTTCTGTAATTTTTTTCCGCGGCCCACTCTGTCTTCATTGCGGCAACGTACTGAATTAGTTCTTTTTGCCACAATGAATTCTTTCTTCACCGCGGCAATGTTTGCATAGTTAATATTTCAACACAGTGACCTCTTGGTTTTGTCGCGGTGCCATGCTCTTGCAGAAACTTTTTTTTAATTGCCTCAATTTAACAATTCTCCCTAATTAGATTCTTATCACTCTTGTATCTTAAAGATTTTATAAGTTTCAAATCGGTCCTGTGTTTTTGAAAATACCTTCTATTCTTCAAATGATAGCCGTTTTTGGCTAATTTCATTTTCAATGTTTTCAACACAAAGTAAGTGAGGGTATGCTAATAAAGTAATACTTTATGTTTTTAAATCTTGAGATTGTTAATTGAGATATTAACCTTGTTGGAAGGATATTTGGGCCTAAATTCTTT
>JAOSBO010194915.1:0-19616 GCA_027563915.1 Erythroxylum rotundifolium | reverse complement strand
TCCTATTTTGCCCTCATATACTTTTACTCTTTCATTTCCACTTACACCATACTATACTCAAATAAATCTTAATTTTCGATTAATACTCTCAATTCAATCAAACTATGCCATAAATCAATAACATCCAAAAAGAAAAAAATTTGGGGCCCAACATATTATGTGAGAATATATAAAGAACATTCCATAGGTATGCATTATATGTAGATACAAACATGAATCATGATTTTCAAACATTGTAAAGATAGCCTGTGTACTCAATTGACACATCCCAGGATATGAAAGATTTTAAGTGATTGTGATGCAATTGTGTGACGGTTATTTCGTGAATATTGTTTGATTATTATAATTAGTGATTTGGGAATTTAATTGAAGTGGTGTGAGAACCTAAATTTAGGAAAAAATTGATAAAGAGCAAGGCAAAAATGACAGATGGATATTTGGGTATATTAGACCTATGAAATGGTGACATGTGACATAAGGAATGAGTGAGATGTGGCTTAGCTAAATGAATGAAAAATGACTTGAGCATAATTGTGACAAGTGGCTCTTTGAATTTGTGACAAATGGCACCTTAGATTTGTGACATATGGAGCAATAGAATGGTGACATGTGTAGTCTTACAATTGGTGACATGTGTAATCTTATAAGTGTTGACATATGAATGCTTTAATGAATTACATATGGAGCCTAAAGCAAGTGACACATGGACCAATAGAATAGTAACATATGGACCAATAGAATGATGACATATGGACCAATAGAATGGTGACACATGGACCAACGAAATGGTGACGCATAGATTAATAAAACCTTCTTGAATTCTCTAGAGAAAATGAATGAAAATTTAAGAGAAGTGAGAATGAAGGGGTCATCCATAAGGTTAGAAAGGGGGAGAAAAACGAAAAGCAGGAGAGAAGGAGAGAAAAACGGGAAGGGAAGAGGAGAAGGAGAGAGGTTACCAAGTTAAGTTAAAATTCTGGTTTTAATTTCTTCTTCATCTTCCAACCTGTTTTGCATATCCTTAGAGCACGAATTTGAAGAAACCAAAAGAATGAATGTTGTAGATATAGGTCTTAGCTTGACATCTGTGAAGGTTTCTTGAGAAAATAGTGACTAGATCTTGAGTTATGTTCGTTTTCCTACTACTTCCTGTGATACATCCCTGTACAGGACCCTTGTATTAATTCCTGATTTTTAAGGACCTTGGAGTCCGTATTAGTGAAAGTATAATACATGAAAAATGATTTTTAATGTCTTATTAATGCTTCTGAGAAATTTTTGGTTAAAATATGTCTTGATAATGATTTATTGGAGATGAATTTCATGTAAAGTTGATGATGAAGTGTGCTGGGATATGTTAGATGGAGTGTTTCTACTGAACATGTATCTGTATTTTAGCCATAATTTAATTTATAGATATCCAAATGAGATTATTTTTAATTTATAATAAAATAAAGACATTGGGCTACAATTTTCATTAAGGGGTCTAATTTTAATTCTACCTTTAAGGGTTTCTAAATTTGGCTCAAAGTTGAGTACTGACTGTTGTCATTGTTTGAGAACAGAATTTAGCATTTTAGGCATACCTTCATATGTGGATGTTGGATTAAAGATATTAATATACTTTTGAAGATGACTCTGAGTTCTACAACTTCAGTGAAGACTCCAAGGAGAGATTTTGTTGTTTAAAAGGTCAAAATGTCACATTTCTGTAAGTTTCCCGAGAAGGTCCGTCCAGCGGACATGATGTCCCTCCAAACAGACATGAGTGGAGCTGGGAAGTTGAAAACCCCGAGAATGTCTACCCAGTAGACATAACATCCACCTAACAGACATTCACGGGCCATTTGGACTAAAATTGCTCCGAAAGATAATATATATATAGGTATAGGCCCACCCTATGAACATAAGGTCTGCCTAACAGATTTAGATCCGATAAAATTGTGAGAATGATCATATGGAATGAATGAAAATGATCTTATAATGCTAAAATAATTTTAGTGGATGCTTGAGTGATGAACTTAGAAATAATCTTGTATAATTGAGGTGTAAACCTAAGTTTAAATTAAGCATGTATGAATTATAAAGTACACACGGGATGGTCAATTGAGCATGCATTGAACATGATACGTATGTATGTGCATGGTTGTTAAGTAATTATATGATTGATCAACTGATTAATATGTAAATCATGTGTGTATTGTATGATATAGACGCGCAACTTGATCAACAAAATCTAGACACTGCCGAACCCTCAAGGCAATAACTCACTAGGAATATACTGTGAGTTAACCTAAATGTGTAAACTCAATTATCTGTATATTTTGGTATGAGTTATTGTGTAGTGAATTAATCTAGATGTTTCCTCACTATGATCTACTTATTTTGATAATTATCGATTATTGAACTGTTACTGGTTTGAATGCGATAATTTCGGACATTAATTATCCAAGGAGACCATTATTTGGGACTATATTGGAAGTGCTCATTGTATCTGAATCTGACTGACTAATTGTTATTTGACATTATTATTGATTGTCGGACCAAGGTCTGATGATAAATGTGAATGTGAAATGTGTATGACATAAGTAATACTCAACTGAATGTTAAATGCCGGATTCTTATCCGATGTTTTTGATAAATGACAGTGTATATTGAGATAAAGTGGTCGATAGAACATGATATGGAATGATGTATTTCATAGCATTCATGTGTATGATCAGACAAAGGAGTTATAGCTGGAGTGACCAGCATGAAATAAACCCGGTATCCATAAAGGATATGGGTTAATACCTGAAATAAACCCGGTATCCACAAGGGATATTGGTCAGTACCTGAAATAAGCCCGGTATCCACAAGGGATATGGGTCAGTACCTGAGATAAGCCTAGTATCCATGAGGGATATGGGTTAATCAATAGGCACTCAGTCACAACATAATAAAAATGAATGTGAAGTCTCATCTACATTGCATATATATATATATATATATATATATATATCTTTACATGTATTATGTGAATAATTGCAAAAAATGACTAAATTGTATGGATGCAATGATATACTATGTTTGTTTATATGTGAATGATATGAATGAGATACTACAATTTGTTTAGCAATGAGGGATTGAAAACGAATACCTACCTCCTCTATATAGATCCAAAAGGGTGCTCTGAATTCTACTATTTTATTCCTTCTCTCTCATCTTATGAATTGGTTTTATCTCGATGATTAATCTCGCTTGGCTGATTGCTTAATGTGTGGCATATAGTTGTGTTTTGCATGCTTTTTTAGGGTGTAATTTGTTATGTAATTAGTGTCAATTTGAGTGTTGAGTGTGCATTTAGGGTTTAACTCTGTTAGTTTGTGGGTTTAAGTGTTTTTATGGGTTAGTTTGAATATTTGAGCTTAATTGTTATATTTTTTAGGTACCTTTATGTGTGTGTGTGTGTTTCAGGGTAAACGGTGGAGAAAAAAGATGATTTGAAGAGTTTTGGGCTAAAAGATATAGCCTATGATCATCTATATTAGGCCACGATCGTGACAGAGAAGGAAGACCCAGCAACAATCAGGCCACGATCGTGAACATGGGCCACGATCGTGATAGAGAGAATTCAGTCAAGTCACGATCGTGACAGAAAGGTTAAGGCGCCAGCCACGATCATGACAGAAAGGTTAAGGTGCCAGCCATGATCGTACCATGTGTTAGGCTGATACAAAAACTTAAGTTTTTAGCGATTTTTCGAATCGTTTCGCCCCCGACTTTGACCTAGAGCCTCTAAACTGAGAATATGACAAGATAGAGGCTGCAGTTCTAGAGAGCTTAAAAAAGAGAGAAATCATCATCCAATTTCGAAAATTATAGAGAGAGAATCGAGGGATTAAGGAAGGAGACAAAGGAAAAGAGACACGGAGAAGAGCTTGACGCGACGTACTTCCTAGAACAGGTGGTTTCCCATTGTCGTTGCCTCCCCAACTTCGTTCCTGACACATTTTCCATTTATTCCAGTTTTATTCATGTATAGAATTGAAATAGATGTTGAGAGTATATTCTGTCGAATGTTTAGTTATGTTTATACACACCTTTGGATTTC
Source organism: Erythroxylum rotundifolium (assembly GCA_027563915.1). Taxonomy (NCBI): domain Eukaryota; kingdom Viridiplantae; phylum Streptophyta; class Magnoliopsida; order Malpighiales; family Erythroxylaceae; genus Erythroxylum; species Erythroxylum rotundifolium. Next base: position 15,523 of record JAOSBO010194915.1, on the reverse strand, counting down.
AATTTTGGAGATTAATACAATATGATTTGATTGTGTTTTTTATTGATTTAATTGTGATTTAATTCCTATTATTCATAACTTGGCAATAGACTGAGAGGGTGAGCTAAGTAAAAATAATCAATTTGGGCTAATGACAGTTAGGTGAATTGATAGGCAAAGGATTAAATCAAACAGGTAGAGTCGTGTAACGAGAGATCGAGCATAAATTCCCTAACAGATGACTTGGAACTAATTTAGGCTTTAGGTCAATCGAGAGTCGCGAGATCGCGAATCATGAGATTGTTATTCCATAATTTAAATTACGGATCATCAATTAGGGTTAAGAATTATAACTCGAGAGAGAGTAATTCACCCTAGGCCCATCTAGACCTGTTAAGTCAATAATTGTATAATTAATTAGGTTTCGTTAATTTCATATTGGAATCCCCTTTCTCTCACTCAGTAGTTTCTAGGTAGGTTTGGGATTAGTTTGTGTGATTTGTTATCTTGTTTAGATTTCTACAACTCAATTATTTAAATTGATTATCAATTGATTTATTTCCTACAGTAGTTGTTTATTTACGTTGTTGCGAACTTAGCTGCACTTAGATTTTAGGACTAGTTTACCTTCCTCGTGGGATCGACACCTTAGGTACTATGTGAATGACCCGTGCACTTGCGGAATTTACTAAGGATATAAATAGTAAAACTTAGTGCGTGTAACCTTAAGTGAACAAGTTTTTTAACGACGTTGCCAGCAAAGGTAATTTAGTTCTATAGTTTAAGGCATTAGGGTAATTGTAATTTTTGTTTTCGTTTTTTGTTCGTTTGTTATAGGAATCATGCTCTTGTATGAACACAAGAGTCATGAAGAGTTCGAGTTGTGTAGCTAAGACATTAGGTTTACACATATCGAGATTAGAATGACCCTTAGGAAAGCTCAGCGAAATGAAGAAAAAGAGATCGAGAAACCACAAATGGCCGAGCAAATTCAAAGAAATGTTGATCAGAAGTTTACCCTGGGAGGCAACAACGGAGGACCCTTATGGACTTTATGAGGCTAGGGTTTAATCAAACAAACCAAGGAGAGGCTAGACCGCCTGTTCAAATGGTCTTGTTCAAAATCAAGCCAGACCTCTTGAACATGCTTCAACAGAACGTCCAATTTTATGGATTGGCGAATGAAGATCCGATCACATAAATAATGAGTTTTCTTGAGATTTGTGATAATTTCTGGTATCCCCAGATGTCAGAAGATGCAATTAGAATTAGATTGTTTCCCTTCACACTTAGAGATAGAGCAAAGGCTTGGTACCATTCACTGTGCCCCGCTAACATTACGACATAGGAGCAATTAATGTATGCCTTTCTTAATAAATACTTCCCGTTGACGAAGGCTATGAAGATAATTAAGGAAATTACCAATTTCTAACAAGGAGATGGGGAGTCTATTTACAAAGTGTGGGCATGTTACAGGGACCTGCAGAGGAGATGCCCACACCACAACCCACCCAAGGAGTTCCTACTGCAGACATTCTACAACGGAGTGACCCACATATTAGAGGCCCCATTGACACGGCATCAAAAGGATCCTTAATGCTGAAGATGGTTGATGAAGTAAAGGAGTTGATCGAAGAGATGGCCAGTAATAACTGCTTACGAGCAAGTGAGAGAAGTAGGCAACCTACTACCTTTAGAGAGTAGAAGGGAGTTGTCGCGGTCAATCCGATGACAGAGATGCAAGATAAGATCAAAAATTTAATGCGATAACTCTATAATATGAAGGCTAAACAGTTGAGGTATAAATTATGCAGGCAATTAGATCATGATACGGTAAACTGCTATTTGATGAGGGATGATAACCAAAAGCAAATTAACTATATGGGGGCTTAATTTGGATGAGGACGGGGTAATAATCCCTACTTCAACACATACAACCCCAGGTGGAAGAATCACCCTAACTTCTCTTGGTCAAACAACAACAATGAAGGGCAGTTCCGGCCTCTTAATTGAGCTTCCAGCAGGATAAAACAAGCTCAATGAATTACAAATTGGACAGAATTTTAAACAAGATAGCAAGCATAAAGGAAGCTCATAGGATTCTTGAGCATAAATTTTAGCAAATTACAAGGAATCATCCCTCGCCTATGTATAATTTAGAAGTCCAAGTAGGCCAGCTCATGGAAGCAATGTCAACTCAGAATGTTGGAAGTCTTCCAAGTAACATAGAGTCCAATCTGAATGAACGTATCACGATCATTGGTCAAGCTCAAGATGGAGAATCTGAACAAGTGTGGGAGGAAGAAGAGAAAGGAGATAGGAAAGAAGACTTTCCACGTGAACCTGTGAGTGAGTCCATTAAAGTAACCTAAAGGAGATTTTCACACCAATTTTTTACTCAAAAGGAATTATATGAAAGGAGGAGAGCAGAGAAGTTACAGGAAATTGAGCCAAACAAGGTCGAGGACATGATAGAATTAGTACAGTCGAAGCTTAAATTACAGGAGTCCGTCATAAAGAAAGGTAAAGAGCAACCATTGGAGGACAACCCTAACATAGTGAAGAAGGATGATCCAGGGGATTGTTTCATCCCCTGTAGTATCAACAAGATCATTATAGACATGACATTCACGAACTTAGGCGCAAGCATAGACATGATGCCCTACAGTCTCAGTCTTAAATTAGAGTTACGAGAGTTAGTGCCCACTAAGTTTTTTATTAAGACGATTGATAGAACTTCGCATAGACCGATGGGAATCATACAAGATGTGCCGATAAAGGTTGGTAAATTTATCTTTCCCACATATTTCTATATTTTGGATATCAGTGAAGATGACGACACACGGATGATTCTTGGATGACCATTCTTAGCCATTGTACGCTCAATTATTGAAGTTGATGGGGGTGAACTAATTATATGAGTAGGGAACGAGAAATTGACCTTCAAGGTGACTGTTAGAGTGTACGGAGCTCCTTCACCTCCAGTGGATCACAACAAAATTTAACCTTGAGAAGAATGAGAAGACATCGAGGATCTTGCAAATGTTTTCAAAAAAAGCACTCATGAAGGAGAAAGCGAGGGAAGGAAAATTACAACGATATTGGTAATTGGAGTATGGTAGCTAAGGTACAAACTCTTGGACTAATGGCGACACTACTATCAAACCAATCATTCCAATCAACATGAGCTTAAAAGAGTGTCAAGCTACTGACATTAAAAGAAGCGCTACATGGGAGGCAACCCATGAAAAAATTGGTTTCATTGTTTCACTTTTGTTAGAATTCAAAATTCATAGTTATATTTTGTTTTGTTTGAATAAAATCGAATAAATAATAGGTTTCCGTAATTTTGTGGAGGATTATGAAAGTATGGAAGAGAGGTGAAAGAGGACAGCAAAAGAACTGGAAATGAAAGAGAAAAGACCAGAAAAAGAACAAAGGACAAAAATTTAGAGGTGGTGAGAAGTCGTTGGGCCACGATCATAGCTTGTGCCTATACAAAAATAAGAGAGGATGCAATTTTTAAATCAATTTTTTACCATTTTCCCCTTTTTACCATCTATATATTTAGGTCTCACTTCATTTTCACTTTCACTTTCATTTTATCTCTCTACAAATTAAGCATTAAAACACTCTCACCTGTCACTAGAAATTTTAACCTTCTCAAATTCTTCCACACTCTACCTAATCATGCCACGCATTAAGAAAATAGCCCAATGAGAGCCATATGGACAAGAACAAGTTGCGAGATGGGGGAGAAGGAACCGAGTGGTAAACTTCAGGGAACTACTTCCAATCTACACCAAGGATGAAGGTAGTCATTTTTTATCCCTTTGTTCTAGGCAAATTGTAGTTCCTAGTTACTTTGATGTTGACACGTTAGATAGGCTATAATTGCATGAGCGAGTTGAGAAACTAGCCGAGAGAATCTAGTGAGGCCTATTTATATGGTTCCAATTTCCTGTTTATCAAGAGTTGAACCTAGAATTTTTTATAACCTTGACCTTTGACCTTAAGAACACGAAAGAATTTTGGTTTAGATTGGAAGGACGAGCATATGAACTGAATGTCAAAATTATGTGTGAGATGTGTGAATTCCCCAAATCCTCCATCGTTAACCAATATAACGATTTCTGTCCTTCCCAATACTGGCATGAGCTTACTTGGATTGAGCGTTTCTATGCCAAAACTGTACACAATATTATCCGATCCTATGAACACTTGCTGCTGCACATATTTATATGTCAGCTAGTTTTTTATAAGTCAAAAACCAAGAAGTGTTCCATCGAGGAACTTTTTATATTATGGTGCATGGAAAAAGTTCCTCGATGGAACACTTCCAGTATGCACATCTACATATGTGTTGAATACCATTTTTGCAGCTCCGCGTAAGTGAAACAACCATCTTGGAATGGGACAAATAGTATCTTCCATTGCAGAAAATTTTGTTGTGGAACGAAGGGGGTTAACAGTTCACCTCCCTGACTTCCTCAACCACCATCGCTTATTCATGTAGAGATCATCCATTCCACCAATATGAGTCTAAGGGATATCAATGAAATGACATATGTGCGGACTAGGGCAGGTCAGGCAAGTTCAAGCTCTGTGCCATCTCGATAGGCACAGGCAAACTCAACAAGTGAAGAATCAGAAGAAAAGGACTACCGCTAGATGAAGGTTTTGGATGCAATTCTCGAAACCAACAGAACACTAAAATAAGTGGTGCATACACAAGGACACCAGAGCCGAGAGATCCGACCCTTCCCTCAGTATTTTGAGTCTTAAGGTGTTCAATTACAACCTCCAACACCATCACCACCTCCATCTCCATAGGATTTATTTCTAACTCAGTTGTTTCTTTTAATTTTCTTCCCCAAATTAGCGTTCAGTTCTAGGTTGTTTCTACTTATTTAAGTTTTTATTTTCATTTTCAATTTTATTTGTTCCTTGTTTACTTTATTTCTATCTTTCCTTTTCGTTTATATGTTTATGCATGCTCCTTCTCACATTGAGGACAATATGTTGTTCAAGTATGGGGAAGGATTATATGTTTTTGCTTTTGTATGTGATTTTGTATACCACATGATAGTGTTAAATTGCATCGTACGACGTGTGTAAATGTGTCAATGGCTTAGATTGATTGAAATTCAATTAATTGTGGGCATAGTCTATTAGGTTGTGAATGATCATTAGCTTGCGAAATTAGTGAATTAAGGGGCCTTTGGATAAATATGCAACCTAATTAGGACTTAGTGTAATTTTAGCACCCTTTAGGTTATCACATCCATTCATAATTTAAGGTATTTTAGCTTAAGTAGCTTAATTAGTACTTTTCACGAAAACAAATAGCTAAAACCAACAAGGTAGGCAAAAAAATGCTTTGTTAAATAAACCACTATTCTTGGCCTTTGGATTATGAATAGAGCTAGTAGCTAGTTGAAAACATCATAATAGCTGAGTAACTGGATCGACGTGCATCACAAATGTGTGCCTTCATGTAAAAAAGCTGTAATAACGTTTCAACGAAGTTGTTTAATAAAATGACTTAGTTGAGTAACTGGATCGACATTCATCACAAATGTTTGCCACTTAGTAAAGTACTAAGTCTGAGTTTAAATAAATAAACAAATGTGTGTTTTCAATAAAAGCCTAATAGATCTGTGATAAGTTTGAATTTTCATGGAATATATTTAGGAATAGTTACAAAGTCTGAGGGACCAAAAAATTATTAATGTATATGTACAACTGAAAAGGATAAATAAGTTAACGCTTAGGTCTTGATTAAGTTGTATATTTAGTTCAAAGCCCCCTAGACACATATTTTGCATGTTAATGATTTGACATAAATTGAATGAATATGTCCAAGATCAATTTTATTTCATGAAGATTAGAGTCGTTGGCTCATTATTGCATTGTGTATTTTGTGTTATTATGTGTTTTTTGCTTTGTTTGCTTGAGTATAAGCAAACTTTTAAGTGTGGGGTTAATTGTATTTTTCATGATATTTTAGGGTGTAATTTGTTATTTAATTAGTGTGAACTTGAGTGTTGAGTGTGCATTTAGGGTTTAATTATGTTAGTTTGTGTGTTTAAGTGTTTTTATGGGGTAGTTTGAATCTTTGAGCTTAATTGTTATATTTTTAAGGTACCTTGATGTGTGTGTTAGTGTTTCAGGGTAAATGGTGGAGAACAGAGAAGATTCAAAAAGTTTCCAGTCAAAAGATATAGCCCACGATCATGCACATTGGGCTACGATTGTGACAGAGAAGGAAGATCCAGTGGCAGCTAGGCCACAATCGTGCACTTGGGCCACAATCCTGACAGAGAGCATTCAATCAACCCATAATCATGATAGAAAGGTTAAGGCATCGGCCACGATAGCGGCAAGTAGGGCCACAATTATGCCCTGTGTTGGGCTGATACAAAAACTCGAGTTTTGAGCAATTTTTCTAACTGTTTCGGCCCTAACTTTGACCTAGAACCTCCAAAGTATAAATACAATATGACAAGACAGAAGCTGCAGTTGTAGAGAGGCTGAAAAAAAGAGCAATCATCATCCAATTCTGGAAAACCTAGAGAAAGAATCGAGAGATTGAGGAAGGACACAAAGGAAAAGAGACACGGAGAAGAGCTTGACGTGACGTACTTCTCGGAACAGGTGGTTTCTCGTTATCACTGCCTCCCTGACTTCATTCCCAACGTATTTTCCATTTATTTCAGTTTTATTCATGTATAGAATTGAAATGGATGTTGAGAGTATATTGTGTTGAATGTTGAGTTGCGTTTATACTCATCTTTGGATTTCAATTTTGGAGATTAATAAAATCTTATTTGATGGTGTTTTTTATTGATTTAATTGTGATTTAATTCCTATTCTTCATAACTTGGCAATAGATTGAGAGGGTGAGATAAGTAAAAATAATCAATTTGGGCTAAAGAGAGTTAGGTGAATTGATAGGCAAAGGATTAAATCAAACTGGTAGAGTCGTGTAACGAGAGATCGAGCATAGATTCCCTAATAGACAAGTTGGAACTAATTTGGGTTTTGAGTCAATCACAAATCGAGAGATTGCGATTCCATAATTTAAATTAGGGATCATCAATTAGGGTTAAGAATTATAACTAGAGAGAGTAGTTAACCCTAGGAACATCCAGACCTGTTAAGTAGAGAATTGCATAATTGATTAGGTTTCATTAATTTCATATCAGAATCCCCTTTCTTTCACTTGGTAGTTTCTAGGTAGGTTTAGATTTTTTCAACTCAAATTTTTAAATTGATTATCGTTTGATTTATTTTCTGCAGTTGTTGTTTATTTAGGTTGTTGTGAACTTAGCTGTCCTTAGATTTTAGAACTAGTTTACCTTCCTCATTGGATCAAAACCTTAGGTACTACGCTAACAACCCGTGTGCTTGCGAAATTTACTAAGGTTATGAATAGTAAAACTTAGCGCGTGTAACCTTGAGAGAACAACATAGTGGCTTGTGAGTGAAATTTGAAATTTGGTAGAGAGAAGTAAGAGTATTTGGAAATTTATAGTGTTTGGAAATTCAAAGCTTAGAGAGATAAAGTAAAAAAGGAAAGGGAGGAAAAAATGAAGTTAAAAGTGAATACAAAGGTAGTTGAAGGGTAAAATGGTAAAAATTGACTTAAAACTCCCATATTCCCTTTTTACCATTCGTGGCCTACATTTTTCCACCAAAAATTTTGTATTCTTTTCCTTTTATTCTTCTTCACTATCTATAGTCACTTCTTAACTATTTATGGACTTTTCATCTCTCCTTGCTTACTTCATCGATCATTTAATTAATGGCAAAGTCTTATGCCTTTCCGATTTATTTGTAAATGAGCAAACCTAACTAAAAATTTCAACTATCTAGAATTAAAAGGAAATAACATCAATTTAATAGTCTATGGGTTACCTCCCATGTAGCACTTCTTTTAACATTAGTAGCTCGACGCTCTTCTTTGCTCACAGTGGTTCAAATGAATGGTGAAATGGTAGTGCAGTCACTGATTTCACAATTTGCACATGAGCTACCATGGTATTTATTCCAACTTCCTTGTGATTCTCCTTCCTTCGCCTTCTTCTATATGATTGTTTCTTTCTGAATGCATTCCCAAGATCTTCAATATCTTCCCATTGTCCTTGAGATTTGGATTCCTTGATATTAGTTGGAGGTAAAGGAGAATTGTGATCTTTCTTTGACACTTTGAAGGTTATTTGTTGCTTTCTTATCCTCAGAGTTGGTTCACCCCTATTAACGTCAATTATTGAACGAGCAGTGGCCAAGAACGGTCATCTAAAGATCATAAGGGTTTCCACATCTTCTCTAACATCCAATAAATAGAAATCTGTGTGAAAGAAAATTTATCAATTTGTACTTGCATGTCCTTAATAATCCCCTTCAGTTGGTGAACCGTTCTGTTGGCCGTCTTTACTAACATCTTTGTGAGTACTAACTCCCCTAACCCCAACTTCTAACTAAAGGTATAGGGCGTCATATTGATACTTGCTCCCAAATCTATGAATGTCCTATTTATGTTATGTTGCAAAGAATATAAAATCTCCTGGTTCCTCTTTCTTCTGTGTTATGCTAGGGTTTTCTTCCAATATGTTCTCTTTAACATTATTCTTGACTGATTCCTTTAATGTGAGCCTCGTTCGTAGATGTTCCGTTATATCCTCAACCTTGTTTGATTCATCCTCTTTAAAGTTCCTCATTGCCCTACTTGAAATTGACTTCCACTAAGCTAGAATAGGTTATGGAATTTCAGGTTATGGTTCCTTGATTGGCTCAATTATGAGCTCACTTAGAAGGAATTTCAAAATTGCTTATCCTTTTTCTTTATCTCCTTCTTCCTTCACATGTTCTAGATCCTTTTCTTGGGTCTGAATGATGGCTATGATTCATTCCTTTGGGTTAAACTCAGTATTGCTTGAAAGGGGTTCTTGAATTCCAAGTAGATATTGCCTCTGCTAATTGACCTACTTGGACTTCTAGATTGTGTATTGACGAGGCGTGGTCTTGGTGACTTGCTCAAAGTTGCTTTCAAGTCTCCTGTGTGAATCCTCCATGCCTCCAATTTTATCTAAAATCTTATCAAATTTAGATTCCATTGAGCTTGACTTCTCTTGTTGGAAGCCTAATTGTCCTCATGTCTGAACTATCCTCCTACATTGTTTATCCAAGAGAAGTTAGGGTGATTCTTCCACACAGGGTTATAAGTGTTGGAGATATAATTCACTTGCTATGGATCGCTTTCTTTCATCAAGTAACAGTCCATTGTATCATGATTCATTTTTCCACAAAGTTCACATTTGAGTTTCATGGCTTTAACTAGAGCTGAGCATGAAGCCTTCATGTTGTTGAGCTGTCGAGTTAAGTTATCAATTTTGTCTTGCATTTCTGTCATTTGATCGACCGTCACAATTCCTTTTTGCTCTTGGAAAGTCATAGTTTGTCTACTTCGCTCATTCGTCCACAGGTAGCTATTACTCATCATCTCCTCTATTAGTTCTTCCATTTCATCAACGATCCTCCTGAACCAGCATCAATCGTGCCTCTCGTATGTGGAGTTATTCCATTATAGAATCTTTGCAATCAAAATTCCTTGGGTAAGTTATGGTGTGGGCACTTCCATTGCAAATCCTTGTATCTTTCCCACACTTTATAGATCGATTCGCCATCACTTTACTAAAATTTGGTAATTTCCTTGATGCACTTAGTGGTCTTAGTCAAAGGGCAATGCTTGTCTAAGAAAACACGAACTAGCTGAACCCACTTCGTGACATTGACTGGATTAAGGAAATGATAACAAGCCTTTGCTTTATCTCTAAGGGTAAAGAGGGAAAAACCTAATTTTGATTGTGTCTTTTGACATCTGATAGTACCAAAAGGAATCATATATTTCAAAAAAGGTCACTATATGTGCATTAAGATCTTCGTTTGTTAATCCATAAAACTGCACATTCTATTGAAACATGTTTAAGAGGGCTGGTTTGATTTCAAATGAGGCTTTTGTATGGGGGACGTAGCTACTCCTTGGTTAGGCGCATTGAACCCTAGTCTCATGAAGTCCATAAGGGTCTATTGTTGACATCCTTGGTTCGTTTTGGGGTCTAAATTTTGCTGAAATTCCTCGATTATTGTCGATTTTGCAATTTCTTCTTCTTATTCTAGCTGAGCTTTCGTAATGGTTTGTTCGAGTTGATTGGTGTATAAATCTAAAGTTTCAGTTGCACAACTTGAGCTTCTTATGACTCTTGTGTTCATGCAAGAGCATGATTTCAGAAATAGAAAAGAAATAATGAAAACAAAAAATTAAAAACTAACTAAATGCATTAAACTATAGAATTGAACTAATTACCTCTCTGACAACAGCGCCAAAAACTTGATCGCAGTTTTTCGATATGTGTAAGTTCTAATATTTATCCTCGATATTTCGAAAGCGCATGAGTCGTTCATGTAGTGCCTAAGGTGTCAGTTCCATGACGAGGGTACATATAATCCTAAAATCTAAGGCCAAAGCAAAGTGAATAATCGAAATGTAACGAAACTAAAATATTAATGTAATTCAACTAAAAAATCAATTACAAGAATATTAACAAAATAGCAATTGCAACACCCAATTAAGAATCAACCTAAGGAACTAACAATTGAGAGAAAAGGAAATTTTATCTATCTTTGATGCTAACCTAATCGCTTATAGACTATTGGATTACTAGTTCTAGACGGTCCTAAGGTTGATTACACTCTCTCGAGTTATAACCCTTAATCCTAATTTATAAACCCTAATTAGATTATGGGAATTGCAATCTCTCAATTAACAATCTATCCAAAACCCTAATTACATCTCATGTTGTCCAAAAACTATCAAGAACCTACACAAGATCTCTTTTCGCACAATTTACTGATTTGATTTGATTCTCGTTCTATCAAATTACCTAACTCTCGTTAGCCCAATTTAATAATTTTTCACTTGATTCACCCTCCCAATTTATCACCGAGTTATGCAAATGCAGAAATTAAATCACAATAAATCCAGTAAAAACATAAACAATTAAATTTCATTAAATCAAAGATAAAATTTCCCAAAGGTTAGTTTAGACATTCTCAACATTCATACAATTCTACGATCAATGGCTATCCTAATTCTATACAATAATAAAATGAAAAATTAACCGAAAACAAAATTAGAATGGATGATAAAGGCAACAATGTCAAGAAACCTCTTGTTCTGGAAAGTGATTCGCATTGGCTTTTTCTCCATGTCTCTCTGCCGTTTTCTTTTTCTCAATCTCTCGATGAACTCTCTCTAAGGTTTCTCAATGGTGGCTGCTACAAAAGCTCTTCCTCTTCTTTCTCTTGTTCTTTCTATACCTTTTTGTGTTCTAGGCAGTCCTAGGGTTTTTTCAAGTCCAAAAGGTCCAAATATTTCCTCGAAACCTGACTTTTCTGAGTGTCTGGGCATCTACTCGATGCAGGCTATGATCGTGACCCTGCATGCCATGATTGTGGGCCACATCTAATTTTTTTTGTCACGATAAAAGCTTTTTTCTCCATATTCTTTGATATTGAACGTCAAATACTAACAAACACAGCAAGATATCTCAAAAACATAATATTTAAGCTCAAAGACTTATACTAACCCATAAACACACTTAAAACACACAAACTAACACAATTCTAACATAAACACATACTAAACAATTAAATTAATGCTTAAATATATAACAAACTAAGCACTAAAACATTATGCAATTAACACTTATCAAGTACGAAGTTGAACTTCAGTACAACATTTCATCCTCAGACAGACGAACAGAGTAAGAACGAATAAGATTATTGAGGATATAGTCAAAGCTTGTGTTTTGGAGTTCCAAGGAGCATGGGATCAGTATGTAGCTCTAATTGAATTTGCTTATAATAACCATTATCACAGTAATATTAGTATGGCTCTATCAAGGCATTATATGGTAGAAAGTGTCGTTCACCTCTATATTGGGATGAAGAGGGCTTAAAGATTGTTAAAGGACCGGAATTGATTCCAGACACTGTTGATAAAGTTAAACAAGTTCGAAATAGAATTAAAGTAGCACAAAACCGACAAAAGAGTTATATGGATTAGCACCAGAGAGATATGGAGTACCGAGTGGGAGATAAGGTATTTATGAGAGTATCATCTTGGCAAGGAGTGCTGAGGTTTGCCAAAAAAAGGTAAGCTCAACCCTAGATACATTGGTCCATATGAGATTATCGAAAAAGTTGGACCATTGGTTTATAAGTTAGCCTTACCGATTGTGTTGTCTCAAATTCAAAATGTGTTTCATGTGAGTATGCTTAGGAGATGTCGGTTTGATCCAACACATGTGTTGCCAGCTCAAGAAGTTGAAATTTCGAGTAATCTAAGTTATATTGAGGAACCAGTAAAGATTGTGGGATAGTAGATGAAGCAATTGGGAAACTGAGTAATTCGCTTGGTGAAAGTCCTTTGAAATAATCATTTAAGTGAAGAAGCTACATAGGAAACGAAAGAGAACATAAAGAGACAATACCCCTACCTATTTGAACAATCAAGTAAGAATTTTGAGGAAGAAATTTATTAAGGGTGGAGAATTGTAATATCCTGTTTCCATACTAAGGGTAGGATATAGGATCCTAAACTATGATACGTGAGAAATAGCATACAGAATATGTGAGGTGCATTACATTTACATGCATATCATTAGCATAAGCATACACATGTGAATATTGATTTTTAGAAACATTGCAAATACTATATATGCACTTATTTGACATTTTTTAGGGTATAAATGATTTTTAAATGATTATAATATCAATTGTGAATTTTTGTATCTTGAAATTTGATTTGGTGAATGATAATTATTAATTTGAATTTTCGGTGAAAATTAGGAGATTTATGAAATTATGAGTATTTTTGGACTAGGAAAAATATCAAGTGACAAGACAAATTGACTCGTGGTAATAAAAATAAGTAACATATGACAACAAAAATAATTAACAAGTGACATTAGGTTTTATTGGCAAGTGTCATAGGAAATTGGTTAATAAATGGACTAGAAATGGGGAGAGAAATGGACTAGATGTTAAAAGAAAATTGGAGCCATAAGAATAAGATATGTGGCAAGTGACAAGCCTCATGCCAGTTGCCACACATTTATCCCACGATACTTTCTTCTTGGCAAAATAATCTCATTTGTCTTTCACTTCTGTTGTTTGCTCTTTTCTCCATTTTCATTCTCTTCTCTTCTTCTTAACTCACAATCTTCTCACCAACCCTCATCATGTTGACTTTTGCTCAACTCCTTTACTTTCTTTCTTCAAGACTGTGTTATCTTCTCCATCTTGTTACTAGAAAAACCTAATTTTTCCTTCTTTAAGATGATAATCATGTGATTTTTGGAGAGCTAGGTTGAAACACAATCTTAAGCTTTGCCACCATCTTTCATCTTATCACTACTAACAACTTGTTTTCTTCTTCATTTTGTTGATAAAAACCCACTTATTCTTCTTAAAAAGTTAATGATAGTTTAAGAGGAGAAAGCTAGGTTACATGATTTTTAAAGAAGCTTTGTAGTACCCCACTCCCGCAAGACCCAAACCCGACATAGTGGGTGATGTCCGAGAACTTGCCCCATGAGGGTGGTGTGCTAATACACTCACTCAGTCAAATCTCAGTACATTTTTTTAAAACAATGCACATATTTGCGAAAAATCGATAATCAAATCGGGCCCATTTCGATCGTAAACTTTTTCAATCATATATATATTAATTGCGCTCAAAAATCAATTTCATTAACAACTCTTTCCATTTTAGAAAGTTATTACAAAACAGAAATATTCCAATACACAAGTTGCAATAATTTACAGAAAACTCAATTGATACAAAATGAAGAAAATACAAATGCAGACGCGAACCGATCCTAACCTCTATCCTTCACTTATATTGTAGGTATACTCCCGTTGGCCGAACGGGGGTATTCTTTTGATCCTGAAAAATAATTGCAAATTTTGAGTGAGTTTTGCGAACTCAATGAGTGACCATCATCGATGGCTCACCCAGTCATATAACACATAAATCACGTTATTACACATCTTTTCACATTTCACATTCAATAGAATTTAATCATTCATATTATGTGAATGCAGTGCACATGAGACTCACTTTCCATTTCTTACTTTGTTGTGAATGAGTGCCTTTTCATCTAGCCCATATCCCTTGTAGATTGCTTCCTATAATATCCCGCACATATAATACACATATGTCCAATATTCTCACTTGTCATAATAATTCCACTATCAAATATGTACTCATGATAACAAACTAACTCAACTTTGGGGACTTTCGCTTACCTCTTTCTCATTCTTGGATAAAACCTTATCTTATATGCATTTCTAACGTTCTCCTTACCACACAGCATTCATCTCTTGTAAAGTCAATTTTGTCTATTTCTTTTCCCATATGTGTATCCTCAATCAATTCAGAATTGCTGATGCAAAATCATTATGAAATATTGGTCTCAATTCCCCTAATATCTTCTTATACTGAATTATAAACTCTTGTCACGATAAGCACATAACCATTTGGTTCGAAACTCATTCTCTTACAATCATAACAAATTTATATTTTCATTACATTCTGTCTGTATGCTTTAGTCTCCTCACTTCTACTCATATTCTCGTTTTCCCTTAACCAATTCATGACAATATACTTATTCACACCTATATCACCTTCAAGGGTACATACCCCGTTACGGTGAACCTTTATCTATCATACAAAACCAGATACTATTCCTCATCTTATTCTGCCTGTATGTTTTAATCACATCATTTCTGCTTATCTTGCTCTTTTCCTCACACAATCCTAACAATATGTTCACTTCTCTATCACATTTGAAGGTATACCCTTATAGTACAATATCGATATCATGTTCCATAATACATATATCCCTACAAATACTCTCACATTCTGTCAGATCATCACTTTTATCAATCCTCTCAATAGTTCAGACTCTTAAGGAATGCTTATGCATGTGACTCATATTGGGGATCAGTAGCCGCTGTCTGCTATAACATGACTAAAATGCATGTAACTTGACACATATTTCAGAATGCCGATATAAGATTGTACTTCTGGGCTCTGATACCACTAAATGCAACACCCTACTCCCGCAAGACCCGAACCCAACATCGTGTGTGATGTCCGAGAACTTGCCCTGTGAGGGTGGCGTGCTAATACACTCACTCATTCAAATCTCAATACATTTTTTTAAAACAATGCACACATTTGCGGAAAAATTAATAATCAAATTGGACCCATTTCGATCCTAAACTTTTTCAATCACATATATATTAATTGCACTCAAAATTTAATTTCATTAATAACCCTTTCCATTTTAGAAAGTTATTAAAAAATAGAAATATTCCAATACCGAAGTTATAATAATTTACAGAAAACTCAATTGATACAAAATAAAGAAAATACAAATGCAGACGCGAACTGATCCCGACCTCTATCCTT
>JAOSBO010194900.1:9546-19624 GCA_027563915.1 Erythroxylum rotundifolium | reverse complement strand
TCAAGAGGACTTCACGATGATTAATTTTGATGACAATCAAATAATGATAATGTTAAAAATAAATGAACGTTTTGATAAGTGTGTTAAGTGCATAGACGAAG
This sequence comes from Erythroxylum rotundifolium, assembly GCA_027563915.1. NCBI lineage: Eukaryota > Viridiplantae > Streptophyta > Magnoliopsida > Malpighiales > Erythroxylaceae > Erythroxylum > Erythroxylum rotundifolium. The sequence goes on along the minus strand of JAOSBO010194900.1, from coordinate 19,523 downwards.
TGGAAAACACAGACGAAGTGGAAAATACAGACGAAGTGGAAAGCACAGGCGAAGTGGAAAGCACAGATGAAGTCAGAACACAGATGAAGTGAAAACACAGACGAAGTGAAAACTCAGACCAAGTGAAAACATAGACTGAGGGGAAAACACAGACGAAATGGAAAACACAGATGAAGTCAGAACACAGACGAAGTCAAAACTTAGATGAAGTGGAAAACACAAATGAAGTGAAAACACAGACGATACAAAGAAGAAGATATGCTAGTACGTCAGACAGTTAGTTAGTTGGAGTTAGTTATAGAACTCAACTAAATAACGGTTATCAAGAATCAAAAAACGATTATCAAAGATCAAGAAGTAGTTGGAGACTTAGGCTACAAATACTGGTCGTAGTCGAAGATCTTACAATCTTACAACTTTTGAGAAATCAGTGATCTTTGAGCTTTCAAGTGTTTACTTAGAAAAGAAAAATTCTGTAGTGCGATACTAAGAGAGCTAACTCTATTGTAACAAAAGCTCACAATATCTTTCCAGTGAGAGAAAGAAAAGGCGAAGAGCCTGGACAGGCTAAGGTAGAAGAAAGAATACTTTGTGTAAGAAACTTGAAGAGGCTTTGGAAGGGAAGAAAGAATACTTATAATTTTTTGAAGTATAGTGAAATACTCAGACGAACTCTGAGGACTAGACATAGCCCACGGTTTGGGGTGAACTAGTATAAAAACCAAAGTGTCTATCTTCTATCATTTTACTTCAGTTTATTTTGTTGTTAAACAAGTATATAGAAGTTATTTGTGATTTAACTACGTAACAATTTTCGTATAACTTTTGTGATATTCTTTTAACAAGCTAGAGAAGTTCTTAACAAGATTTTGTATTCACGAAAAGGATACACCATTCAACCCCCCTTCTTGTGTATCTATTTTATTGTATGTAAATTCTGTATTAACGTGTGATTTACTTCAAAGCAAACTCCAGAGAAACAAGTTGTAACCAACATAGTAGAAAAGAATCAAAATAAGAATAAGGATTAAGAAATGAGTGAGTACCCTACATACGTTGCCCCTCCACCATATCCACCCAAGATTTCATAACCTTAATGATTATGAAAGAGCAAATTGGATGCATAATCTGTAAAGTTTATAGAGAAGTTAAAGAATTTGCAAATTAATCCATCTTTTATGGAGGATTTGGATCATATGCCCAAGTACACAAAATTCCTGAAGGACATATTATCAAAGAAGCACACTTAAGAAGAGAACCAAATGGTAGCATTAACTAGAAGCTGTAGATCCATACTCACCAGTCATATGCCTTCCAAACTGATGGATAACAAGTTTCATAATACCCTGTGTGGTTGGTGAATTTGAATTTGCAAAATGCTTATGCAACTTAGGTGCAAGTATAAATCTTATGCCTTTGTCGATATTTGGGAAATTGGGGCTTGGCAAGGTAAAGCCAACTTTGATGCGAATTCATTTGGATGATCAATCAATTAAGAGACTGTTTAGAGTGGTGGAAGACATCTTAATATAGGTGGACAAGTTTATTATCCCTATGGACTTCGTAGTGCTAGATTTGAAAGAGGATAAAAATGGTCCACTAATTCTTGGACAAATTTTTATGAACACAGGAAGAGTATTAATAGACTTTTATGAAGGTAAATTAAAACTTATAATTAGTAAAGATCAAGTGGAGTTAAACATGAAGAAAGCCTTGAAAAATCCAAAAGAAAGCAGTGCTTGTATGATGATTGACATTCTTTACAAATGTACTCATGAGCAAGGAGAGTGCAACTTTAAATAAATTAAATCTACAGAAGCTGAGCTAGCCAATGAAGCTAAAAAGGCAAATGAAGTTGCAATAAAGGAGTTAGGTGTTCAGAGGCATCAAGAAATATTAGTAAGGACAGAATTGCCTATACCACCCTTCATTGAGTAAACCACTAACTTTAAAGCTTAAACCCTAAGGACAGAATTGCCTATACCACCCTTCATTGAGAAAACTACTAACTTTAGAGCTTAAACTTTTACCCACACACCTTAGATAAAATTTTATAGGTAAAAGGTAAAAGGTAAACTCCACCCATCATCATTTCCAGTCAGCTAGATGGGAACAAGAGAGTAAATGTGACTATTTATAGGATAAACCTCGAAGAAGTAAGTCAAGTAGTGAGGGAATATCGAAAGGTTGAACCCTCATATGAAGGAAGTGGTTAAAAAGGAAGTGGTGAAGCTTTTTTAGATGCAAGTATCATATACCCGATATCTAATAGCTAATGGGGGGTAGTATATAGTAACACTGCACAAAATAAATAAACTGAAAACAATAGCTAATGATAACTCTAGGTCAATCCTACAAAGATTAAATTAAATTACTTTCCTAAATTATATTTAAATGTATAAAGTGGGATTGGTTTGATGCAATTAAGAACACAAATAACAGAAAACAATCAAAAGTGATCAATGTGTTAGAATCTAATTCTCGGATCAATCTCAGCCTAAACACAAATAAACATATGTCATTATATTATTAGTTTCACACCTTTCTTAGAACTATTGATCGTAGGTTTTAACCCTAATTTTCCCTTAGATCACGTTTAATCAAATAGCTTTCTAATGTCCATAAACTCGCTAAATTTAGTCGGAAAGTTGCATTATGAGTGAGGAAAATATATCAATATAGGAATAACAACACAAGCTCAGGTTATTTAACCTATATTACATTGTCTTTAATGATTTAATACCATAACTGCCACAAATGAATCCAAACACAATCATTACATATTGTATTCAAAATTTTAGAAATGTGTTTACATAAAACCAATCTAATAGAGCATTCAGAAAACCAATCTAATAGAGCATTCAGATCATTCTTACATAATACCCAATTCAATAAGCACAAAATAAATTTAAAAAATCCTTAAAGAGGGAAAGAAAAACGATATACAATGACAATGTGCTTAAATGCACTCTTCAATGTCAATTTCACCTCTGAACTAGAATGAAGAAGCTTAGTCTAGCATAGATCCCAAGAAGGCAAGTTTTCTGCCTTTTATCATGCCCCAAAGATTGTTCCCCCTTAATAGCTACCCAAAATGTATATTTATAGCAATAACTAGGTTCTTGGGTACATGCATATTTGGGTGCATAACCATGAATCCAACCTTGCATGCCAGAAAATTATTAAAATTTGTGAAGATACACAACTAGATATATGACCATGTATCTAATCGTGTAAGTCCAAAAAATGATCTTCCAAATGTATATATAACCATTTATCTCCCAAGTTTTGCTAAATTGTTATTCTTCTTGTAATTTCTCATCCAATTTTCACTTTAATCCATCTATTTCTTGTTCCACAAGGATAATTGAGGTTGAACATCAATAGGTTAGGTTAAGGAGTATGCTCTTAACTCATTTTAGTTCATATGCTTCTAAAGTGTACCTAAAACCAAATATAAACTAAAATGAATGTCTTAAGCATTTCAAAGTATTACTCACTAAGTGTAATGGAGTAAATGTGTAAACAATTAAGCTCACATCAATGGGCCAGTTTGGTATAATATGCACCAAAGAAGGGTGGAATGGCCATAATAGAGAGTGAAGGTGGAGAGTTGATTTCCACAAGAACCGCCTTAAGTGCTTCTTTGTATGTTTCAGTTCTAGTTTATTTAATTTTTAGCATCTTTTGCATCTTTACTTGATCTTTGAAGTGTTTAGTTTTTTCTTTATGTTATCTATTTACGATATCTAGTGTTTGAGGATAGTTTTGGAGCTAATTTTTTAAGGATGGATTGATACACCTTGTTGATAAATTATGCAGGTATCATATTTGCAGTTGTGGATGTGGTACAGCTGAGGTGATGGAACCACTGGACAACTTAGAGAATTCAGATGCAAATGAAATTTAGTGGAGAGGAAGAAAAATGTGTGAGGAGCTTACAGTTCAAATTTTAAGTCAATCGAAGGTCTAGAGAGAAAGTTATGGCCAATAGAGTGAAGAGTACAGAAAGTTATCAAACAATAGTGCACGATCGTACAAATATGGATGACTAGCTCTCTGTCATGACTGTGCTTGTGCCCGATCATGCAAATATGGATGACTGCCTCTCTATCACGATCGTGCTTGTGCACTATTATGCAACTACAGATGATTACCCCTCTGTCACGATCTTGCTTGTTCATAAGGGTGATAGACAGAACTCACCAAAATCAGATTAAATACGGGCTTTAGGTGGTTTGACCCTACCTTTGACATATAAAAGGGATAAAAAAAACCTAAGAACTAGCATCCATTAGTAGAAGACACCCAAAATAGAATAAGTGAGTCTTTTGGAGGCTAGACAAAGAGGGAAACATAGAATCCATCTTAGGAAAAGTGGCTACAACATCAAGCTTAAGAGTTTTTCCAGCTTTCTAGTGTAGAGAGGAGGAATTCTTGACTTTACTCATTTTTTTATTCTTTTCTCTTTATAAATTTCAGTATGATATGGATTTTTTTGGATTATTCACAAACATGAGTAGCTAAACATTTTGTAGGAGTTGTTCTTAAACCATTTGTGGAACTCTTGTTATCCTTGATGCAATGAAAGATGTTTTGTGATATATGTTGTGCTTATACCATACAATAGATTGAGAGGGTGAGTGTGGTTATTTGAGTTGGGTAGTGTAAAGAGAGTTAGCTCCCAATGGATCTAATAAATATTCAAGTTTTTCCAAATAGTTGAAGAAGGATCTTAGCTGTTTGTTAAAAAGCACCTATAGGATTGCTTAAAATCTTGTTGAAAGATTAGGAAAAGTTGGTAAGTCTAGAGATAACATAACTAACTCTAATCCATTTAATTAGGGTCAGCTAATTATGCCTTGAGAGATCATATTTGAACATTAGAAAATCTTGGGTCAAGTATAATTGAATCAAGAACGCAACAGGAAAGCAAAATAGGTATAGGGTAACTCCTAATTTTAAACTGTGGCCATCAAATTACTACAGTTTGCCTTAATTAAGGGTTCATTTCTAGTTTAATCTCTTGAAATCATTTTCTTAAACAAAGCTTAAGCTAAATTGAATGGTGTCTAACATCAATCTCTGTGGGATGATAATTGTTTTTAACTTCAAGTAACGACCCGTATACTTGTGGTTTTTGATGTAAAACTAATAGTTTGGTTGCGACTGAACAATTTTTTAGTGTTGTTGCCAGTGATTGATTTGTTTAGCATCTTGTTTAGTGTATGTGACTTTGATTTAAGAGTTTTTGATACTTTTCCTTCTGTATTTTCAGGTGTATGAACATAAAGAAAACAAGACAATCTACCGAGCTTAGTAAAAAAGAGCTAATCAATATCATAAATCGCGGAAGAGAGCTAAGAAGAGCTAAGCGCCAAGAGGCATTACAAAGGAATATGGTGGAAGAAGGAGAACTAGGAGGGGTTGAGAGAACATTGATGGATTTTATGATTCCCATATTTAGCCCACAAGGAGTCACAAGGCCTGCAGTTTAAGCAAACAATTTTGAAATCAAGCCTGCACTTCTCAACATACTTCAAAATAATGTTCAATTTTATGGGTTGTCAACTAAAGATCCCAATGCCCACCTAGCAAACTTCTTGAAGATATGTGACACATTTATATTTAATAGGATGCTTGATGATGTTGCGTGGCTCAGATTATTTCCATTCACTTCATAAGATCGATCTAAGGTATGGTACAACTCACTTAATACATCTCAGATCACCCCATAGGAGCAAGTAGCCAAGCCTTCCTTGCCAAGTACTTCCCTTTAATAAAGACTACTCAGATCATTAAGGAGATTACTAATGGAGAGTCCTTATATAAAGCTTGGGAAAGGTTTAAAGAATTGCAATAAAGTTGCACACACCACAACCTTCTGAGGGAGTTTTTATTCCACACATTCTACAATGGTGTGAATCAAACCATAAGAGGGATCATTGATGTGGCTGTTAGAGGGAGTTTGATGAGGAAAACCATTGAGGCAACTTATGATCTGTTGGAGGGGTTGGCCAACAATAGTTTCATGTGGTCAAATGAAAGGAGTAGGCAAGGCATAAGGGAACAAAAGGCATTATTAGAATTGATTCTATTACAGCCTTGCAAGCCCAGATCACCACTCTCACTCAGAAATTAAACAATATGCAAGGAGCGTCTTTCTCAACAGTCAAAGCCATGCAAACCCAATGCGAGTTATATGGGCAAGACAACCATTGCATGACAGAGTGTTTCTTGTTAGGAGCCAATGGCACAAAACAGATAAATTACTTGGGCCAACCACAACAAAGAGGTAACAACCCATACTCCAACACTTATAATATAGGATGGAAAAATCTTCCAAAATTTTCTTAGACTGCTAACAGTACAGGCGGCCCAGCAAGACCTGCAAGACCATCGAGATTTCAGCAAGACCAATTTGGAAACTTGGAGAGCATGATGGATAGGATGATGGATACGATGAACTATAAATTTGCAACCCAAGAAGAGTACCAAAAACTGATGTTTGCAAGCCAGGAAGCAATCTTGAAGAACCATGCCTCATCCATCCATAATTTAAACGTTCAGGTAGGCCAACTTACTACTACCTTATCTTCTAAAAATGTAGGTAACTTACTAAGCAACACTAAGATGAATCCAAAGGAACAACTCAATTCGATCACACTTAAGAATGGTAAGCAACTGGAAGAACCAATTGTGTAACAGGAGAGTCGAGCAAAGGAGAAGGGCAAGGAGATAGAAGGAAAGAAGAAGACAAGTCGTACGTTCCACCACCACCTTACAAGCCTAAGCTTCCATAACCATAAATGGTGAAACAACATCAAGTAGACACTCACTTCTCCAAATTCTTGGAGAAGCTAAAGAAGCTTCAGGTTAACTTGTCATTGATGGAAGCATTAGAGTGCATGCCCAAGTATGGGAAGTTTCTCAAGGACATACTTACACACAAATGCACTTAGGAGGGAAATCAAACGGTGACCCTGACTAAAAATTATAGTTCAATCATTTCAAACACCCTTCCATCAAAACTACAAGATCTAGGGAGTTTTAAGATTCCATATGTTGTTGTTACCTTTGAATTTGCTAAATGTTTATGTGACTTAGGTGCCAGTATTAACTGATGCCTTTATATGTTTTCAAGAAAATGGGTTAGGAGACATCAAGCTAACATTTATGCTCATTCACCTTGCCGATCAATCCATCAAGAAGCCATTCGGATTTGTCAAAGATATGTTGGTAAAAGTAGATAAATTTATTGTTTCAGTAGATTTTGTTGTGTTGGATTTTGAAGAGGATAGGAATTGTCCTTTGATTTTGGGTAGACCCTTTATGAATACTAGTATGGAATTAGTTAATGTGCATAAACGGAAACTCGTTTTAAAGATTGGCGATGAGCAAGTTGAATTTTATATGTATAAAACTCTAAATAAACAGATGGAAGGTACTATATGTATGAAGATTGATGTTATAGATGATTTTGTGAGAGAAGTTAAAAAGGAGGTTGCAAAAGTTGTTGAAGTGAATATGGATGAAGGTGTGAATGAAGAAGAGTTATGTAAAGGAAGTGAGCAAGAGAAGTTGGAGATATTGCATATCCCTACACCACCCTCCCTTATTAATCCACCCACCTTAGACCTAAAACCCTTACCCTCTCACTTGCAATATACTTTCTTAGGTAAGGAGCACACCCCACCCATCATCATCTCCAACTCATTGGATTTTGAGCAAGAAAAGAAAGTGGTAGAGACTATTAGGAAATGGATGAAAGCCATGGCCTGACAAATTATTGATATTAGGGGGATTAGCCACAATGTGGTGATGCATAAGATTAACTTTAAGGAAGGTGCAAAGTAGTGAAGGAGAGACAAAGAAAGTTAAATCCATACATGTAAGAGGTTGTGAAGAATGAAGTAGTGAAGCTCTTGGATGTAGGGATTATTTACCCCATTTTAGATAGTGAGTGGGTGAGTCCTGTGTAGTGTGTGCCAAAGAAAGGAGGCACGACGGTGATGGAAAATGAAAAAGGTGAACAGATTTCTACTAAGACCATCACAGGTTGGAGAGTGTGTATTGATTACAAAAAGCTTAACTTGGCCATTAAGAAAGACCATTTTCCTTTGCCTTTTGTAGACTAAATGATTGAGAGGGTGGCTAGCCAAGCATTTTATAGTTTTCTCGATGGATACTCAGGGTACAAACAAGTGTTCATATACCTACAGGATTAAGAAAAGACCACTTTCACTTGTCCTTATGGGAATTTTGCTTATTGGAAGATGTTTTTGGGTTATGCAATACACCTGCCACATTCCAAAGGTGCATAATGACCTTTTTTGTGGACATGAATGAGAAATTCATGGAGGTATTTATGTATGACTTCTCTATCTTTGGAGATTCTTTTGATGATTGTTTGTTTAATTTAGATAGAGTGCTTTAAAGATGTAAGGAGTCTCATCTAGTTCCAAACTGGGAGAAGTGTCATTTCATAGTCCAAGAGGGGATTGTTTTGGGCCATAGGATCTTATACAATGGGACTGAAGTGGATCATGCAAAGATTGAAGTGATTGAAAAGTTACCCCCTCCCACCAACATTAAGGGCAGCCAAGCATTCCTTGGTCATGCAGGGTTTTAAAGATGGTTCATCAAGGATTTTTCCCTTATTGCAAGACCCTTAACCCATTTTTCAATAAAAGATGTGCCTTTTATGTTTACTAATGATTGCTTAGATTCTTTTAACTGGTTGAAGAAGGAACTTATAACAGCACCTATATTGGCAATGCCGGATTGATCAATCCTTTTCAAGGTTATGTGTGTTGCAAGTGACCATACAATGGGCTGCGTACTTCGACAGTGGAAGGAGAAGAAACTACATGCTATCTACTATGCAAGTAAGACCTTGACAGGTGGACAAATGAACTACGCCACTATGGAAAATGAGTTGCACAGTAGTTTTTACATGTGAGACATTTCACTCTTATCTTTTAGGCTAACATGTTATTTTCTTTACAGATCATGCAGTGATGCATTATCTCTTTGCAAAGAAGGATGCAGAAAAAATTGTAGCAGACCACCTATCGAAACTTAAAGGGGAACATAAAGAAGAAGAAGAGGAAATTGTGGAGCACTTCCCTAATGAGGCATTAATGATGGTAGAAAATCCCTTTCTTCCTTAGCTTGCAGATATTGCAAATATCTCTTAAGAGGTGATTTTCCTTTTAATCTTTCTTATAAACAAAGGAAAAATTTCTTATTCTAGTGTTCTCGTTATATTTGGGATGAACCCATATTGTATAAGATTTGTGTTGACAGTGGGATTTGCAAGTTTTTCCTTGATGATGAGATACCTGAAGTGTTGATGCAATGTCATAGTTCTATTTATGCAGGGCACTATGGAGTTAATAAGACAGCTGTTCAGGTCTTAGAGAGTGGATTCTACTAGCTAACCTTGTTTAAGGATGCTCGAAATTTTGTGCTGAAGTATGATAGGTGCCAACAAGCGGGCAATATATCAAAGAGGGATGAGATGCCACTTTTAAACATTATAAAGGTGTAAATATTTGATGTGTGGGGCTTGGATTTCATTGGACCTTTCCCATCCTCCCTAGGTAACAAGTATATCTTAGCTGGAGTGAATTATGTTTCTAAGTGGGTTAAAGCTACGACTACTACAACAAGTGATGGTAAGGTGGTTCAGCATTTCATTAAGAGGATATTCGCTCAATTTAGAGTGCCAAGGGCAATTATAAGTGACCAGTGTAGTCATTTTCATAATAAGCAATTTAAAGTTCTTTTGAGGAAGTATAATGTTCACCATAGAGTGGCTACCCTATATCATCCATAAAAAAATGGCCAAGTTGAGGTGGTAAATCAAGAGTTAAAGAAAATTTTAGAAAAAGTAGTGAGAACCTCAAGAAAGGATTCGGCTTTGAAGTTTGATGACACACTTTGGGCATATAGGACATCTTTCAAGACACCTA
>JAOSBO010194883.1:0-19632 GCA_027563915.1 Erythroxylum rotundifolium | reverse complement strand
CCAATAATATGAGCAATGGCAGAATGCTAATAAGACCGTAAAGTGCTATATTCAGGCTTTTATCAGCGCAATGTTATAGATGAAACTTGCATGCATGAAAAATTTCGGTTCAATGGTCTCTCACCTACATAAGATGTTTAGTGTAAGGACTAGGTCTACATGGGTGAAAGATATCCAAACCTTTCACAATCTTAGAGAAAATCCTAGTGAACTAGTGTGGGATTAAATGCTTAAGGTAATCTCTGCAATTACTGAGGCTGAGTTGCTTAGGGCAGAAATAGATGTGAAAACCCAAATGATCACGATCATCAATAGCTTAAACTCTTCTTTTCAACAATTTAAGTTGGACTATGAGTTTAACACCAAGGATTACACCTTGAGTAAGTTAATAAATACGCTCCAGAATATGGAGGAGATATTAAATATCAGGACCAATGGGTTAGAGGCTCATGTATTGGCGTTATGTAAATATAGTGCCCTGGAAAGCAAGAATATTTACTGATAACTTAATTTTCTTCCAGTTATAGCTTTGTAATGAAAAAATTTATTATTAATAAAAATAGAAGAATTTGGTTTTTATGAGCATTACATATCTAGTCATAAGGTACCAAGATTCTTTTGTAAGTAATATACATATACATAGAGATGTATGGGAAGCATGTATGTTATAAGAATCTAAAATAATGGATTCACAATTGAATAATCAAGTTAGTCATTTGATTATGGTTTAGACTGTAGTGTCGCAATTTATCTCCATGTAAGTAAAGGAGTTTACTTCAAGGGAATGATGAGTTTCATGTCATGATAGTCATTGACTATTGATAATGGCACCATTAAATGAATTTGGAATCAAGTATGTTTTAAGAATGAAGTGAGTCATTACTTTAATCTTAAAACATACAACTTGAGCATTCGTTTATTATGAACCATAATCTTGATGAGTAGTGAACTCATATGTGTTTCATTATAATTCTTGATATGACAGGAATGGATTATTACAAAGTATTAATCTAGTGTCTGCTTGTTGGAATTATTAATTGAAATATGTATCAGGGAACATTCACTTAAATAAAGGGTTTATATTGATATCATCACTTCTTGATGTTTTATGGAAGTTGGTGATTAAGCTGGCACTAGTAGTTTGAGCGACAAGCTACCCATCAAGTCTTAATACCAAGATGAGATCTTGTGTGTTAACCACCATATAGAGTAAAATGGGATATCTAAAAGGAAAAGCTAATATAAGAGCAAGACGATAATTTTACTCTTTATTGTACAGATAGCTATAATAAGGTTCATAATGGGGTTAGTAATTGGACATCTTATTTGAAATATGTGTTCTCATAATATTTAATAATTCAAGAGTTATACTAATTATCTTTAGTGGAACGACATTTAGTTAATAAGCTAGCAGATGGGTCCTATGTTTCAGCAGAAGTAGTGGGAGTAGTTATCTTGGACTTTCCTAGTGGTGATAGGTTATATTTGGAGGATGTTTATTACATGCCAATGATTGTAAGGAACATGATTTCTATTTTTTGTTTAATAAAGTCTGGTTATTCCTTATATTTTGAAAATTTTGTTTCAACATATAAGAATAAGGATTTTATTTGTAATGGAACAATTAAACAGGGATTGTTCTTTATAGAACCTATGGCAGGCTCACTAAACATCACATAATTGATAAAACCAAGACAATCCAATGTCTCTAGCTTTAATTCAAAATATCTATGGCACTTAAGAATGGGTCATATCAATCAGAAAAGACTTGATAGGTTAGCGAAGGATGGGATCCTTACGAGCTTGGATAATGATCCATTACCCACCTGTGAATCTTGTACTAAAGGAAAAATGAATGAGGCCTCATTTCCTTTTAAAAGAAATAGATATGAATCTACGTTGGACCTGGTACATACAGATGTGTGTGGGCCCATAAATGTACAAGCTAGAGGAGGTTATAAATACTTTATAACTTTACAAATGATTACTCAAGATATGATTATTTGTATTTGATCCATAAAAAGAGTGAATCCTTTGAAAAGTTCAAAGAATTCAAAGCCGAACCTAAGAATTAGCTTGGCAAGCCATTAAAATAACTTCGATCAGATCGAGGTGGTGAGTACTTATCTGGAGAGTTCCAGCAATATTTAATTGACAATGGAATTGTTTCCAACTTGTCAGCTCCTTGAACACTTTAACAGAATGGTTTAGCTAAGAGGAGGAATAGGACTCTATTGGAAATGGTAAGATCGATGATGTCCTATACTAGCCTTTTAGATTCGTTCTAGGGATATACCATACAAACGGCAACATATCATCTCAGCTTTGCTCCATCCAAATCGGTGCCTAAAACACCTACGGAATTGTGGACTAGTTGAGTGCCTTCATTGCGGCACTTGAGGACTTGGGGCCACCTAGTCTATGTTCTAAGGCCTAAATCCACAAAGATGGAACCAATTTTAGAAGTATGTTTGTTTGAAAGGTATCCTACTAGTACTCAAGGATACTATTTTTACAGTCCTTAAGATAGGAAGGTATTTTTTTCGACAAATGCGACCTTCTTAGAGAAGAATTTGTGAGAAATCAAAAAGGAAGAAGTGAAGTAGTACTAAAGGAGTTAGCTATTTCATCCAATTCAAGAGTTGATATGGATATAATAGAAAAAGATATCGAAATGGATTCAAGAGTTGAATCCGAAGTGTAGCCTAAACATCAAGTAGTGCCTAGGCGTAGTGGGATGGTTGTTAGATAGCCAGATAGGTATCTAGGTCTTGGAGAAGGTTTAATTTCCATCTCAGACCAAAAAGAAATGGATCCCATTATGTATTATACTCAGGCTATTAATGATATTGATGCTGAAAAATGGCTCAAGGAGATGGAATCAAAAATAGATTCCATGTACACTAATAAAGTCGGGATCCTTGTAGATCTACCACCAGGTATAAAAGCCATAGGGTGTAAATAGATCTACAAAAGGAAAAGAGGATCAGATGGAAAGGTAGAGACCTTTAAAGCTATATTGGTAGCTAAAGGTTATAGTCAAAAAGAGGGTATAGACTATGAAGAGACTTTTTCTCCAGTTGCCATGCTTAAGTCCATCAGGATTCTTTTTGCTATAGCAGCCTATTTCAATTATGAAATATGGAAAATGGACATCAAGACCACATTTCTTAATAGGGATCTTGAGGAGACCATTTATATGGCCCAACCAAAACATTTTGTTGAGTCAGGTAAAGAAAATAAGGTATACAAGTTGCAAAGGTCCATTTATGGACTTAAGCAAGCATCAAGGTCATGAAACATTAGGTTTGATAAGTCTATCAAATCCTATAGGTTCATACAAAACCTAGATGAGCCTTGTGTCTTTAAAAGGATACAAGAAGGAAAGGTTATTTTTCTAATTCTGTATGTTAATGACATTCTACTCATTAGGAGATGTAGGAATGTTATCTACGATTAAGGGATAGCTTAACAAACAATTTTCAATGAAGGTTTTAGGAGAGGCTACCTATGTTCCAAGGATCAAACTTGTAAGGGATCATAAGAACAAACTGATAACCTTATCTCAACTAAATTACGTTGAGAACATGCTCAATAAGTTTTCCATGTAAGATTCCAAGAGGGTTTTCACACCTACTAGATATGGAATCAAACTTTCAAAGGAGCAAGCACCTATAACCCAAGAGGAGATCGAACACATGCCTAACATTCCATATGCTTCGATAGTTGGAAGTTTAATGTATTCAATGCTTTGCAATAGACCAGATATCTGTTATGCAGTAGGACTGCTAAGCAGATTTCAGTCCAATCCAGGAATGGAGCATTGGACTGCAGTTAAGTATATGCCAAAGTATCTTCGTAGGATGACGAACTTAATGCTTGTTTGCTTTGGAAGTAATCTTATTCTGGCAGGATATGCAGATTCTGATTTCCATTAGATGCTGATTTAAGGAAATAGACATCTGGCTCTATATTTCTTTTAAGAGGTGGAGCCATAGTATGGAGGAGTATCAAGCAATCTTGTATTGCTGATTTGACTATGGAGGCTGAGTATGTTGTTACTTGTGAAGCAGCAAAGGAAGCAGTCTGGCTCCATAAGTTCCTAAATGATTTGGAGGTAGTTCTAGAGGCAGAAAAAGCCATTACTCTTTATTGTGATAATAGTGGGGCTGTGACTAATTCTAAAGAACCTCGGAACCACAAAGTTGTCAAAAGGATGAGAGGATTTGATGGAAAGGTAGAGACCTTTAAAGCCAGATTGGTAGTTAAGGGCAATTCCCAAAAAGGAGGGTATAAACTATGAAGAGACTTTTTCTTCAGTTGCCATGCTTAAGTCCATTGGAATTCTTTTAGCCGTAATGGCCTATTTTGATTATGAAACATGGAAAATGGACATCAAGACTACATTTCTTATTGGGAATCTTGAGGAGACCATTTATATGGACCAACTAGAAGGATTCGTTGAACTAGGTATTGAACATAGGATATGTAAGTTGCAAAGGTCATTTATGGACTTAAGCAAGCATCTAGGTCTTAGAACATTAGGTTTGATAAGGCTATCAAAACCTTTAGGTTACTTGTGTCTATAAAAGGATGCAATAAGGTAAGGTTACTTTCCTAATTCTATATGTCAATGACATTCTGTTCACTGGTAATGATGTAGGAATGTTATCTATAGTCAAACGATGGTTGAATGAACAGTTCTCAATGAAGGATTTGGGAAAGGTTAACTATGTTCTAGAAATCGTAAGAACAAGCAGATAGCTGCTCAATAAGTTTCTCATGTAGGATTCTAAAAGAGGTTTCACACTTACTAGACATGGATTCAAATTTTCAAAGGACCAAACACCTAAGACCTAAAAAGAGGTTGAACGCATATGTAACATTCCATATGCTTTTGAACTTGGAAGTTTGAAGTATGTCATGCTTTGCACTAGACTAGATATCTGTCATGCAGTGGAACTGGTAAGTAGATTTTAATTCCATCCAAGTATAGAGCGTTGGACTGCAACCAAGTGCATATTGAAGTATCTTTGAAGGAAGAAGAACTTAATGCTTGTTTACTTTGGAGTGACATTATTCTGATAGGATATACGGATTCCAAATTCCAAGCAGATGTTGATTCAAAGAAATCAACTTCTGGTTCTATATTTACTTTAGGAAGTGGAGCCATAGTCTGGAGGAGTGTCAAGAAATCTTATATTGCTAATTCTACTATAGAGGTTGAGTATGTTGCTGTTTATGAAGCAACAAAGGAAGCAGTCTGGCTCTGTAAGTTCCCAAAGGATTTGGAGGTAGTTCTTGTGGCAGAAAAGGCCACTACACTTTATTGTGATAATAGTGTGGTAGTGGCTAATTCTAAAGAAACTCGGAACCAGAAAGCCGCTAAGCACATTGAGAGAAAGTATCATCTCATAAGGTAGATAATACAACGTGGTCAGTGGATTTGGTAAAGATTCCCATAAATCAAAACCTTACTAATCTATTCACAAAGGCACTCAAAAGAACTTTGAGGATCACCTAGAAGGCATGGGAATGTTGGAATTATTAACTGACACATATGTCAGGAAATATTCACTTAAATAAAGAGTTTATAATGATATTATCACGTCAAGATGTTTTATAGAGATCGGTGATCAAACTGGAACAAGTAGTTTGATAGACTAGCTAACTATTAAGTTGTAACACAAGATTGGATCTTGTGTGTTAATCACCATGTAGAGTGAAAAGGGAGATATAGAAGGAAGAACCAATATAAGGGCAACACTGTAATTTTACCCTTTCTTATAAGGATGGCTATAATATGGTTCATAATAGAGCTTGTGATTGGGCATCATTTTCTTATAATTTTCAGTAATTCAAGATTTCATTCAATTGTCTTTAGTGGAAAAACATTTCAATAATAAGTCAGAATTAATTCTAATAAGATTAAATTAATTTCGGGTTTATTAGAGCTTGAATTATTGAAGCCTAATTAGATTCCCCACTTGGCTACTAGGAAGGTTATCAAGGAAAGTAAGAAAAATAAACAGGAGGTTATCAGAAAGAAAATAAGACAATTTAGAGAGAAATAGACGAATTGGATTTCGGCCATTAAGATCAAAATAATTTAATTAAAAGTTAATTAAAATGGGTCTTAAGTCTGTAATTAAATGTTAGGCTAACACTAATTAATTGTTAATTATAAGCCTAAAGGAATATTAAATATTGGGCTAGATTTTGCTTTATTTAATTAATTTGATTAATAGGATTGAAACAAATGTTTTAAAAGCATGAAAGGACGTGGCATTTAAATAATGCTTATCATCATTAAATGGTTTACTGGTTGTTTTAAAAGCATACATTTTGTCTATCCTTGCATTTTTGGTGATAACATTCTTAATTAATGCTCATCATCATTAAATGGTTTAATAGCTTTTGAAATACACAAAAAAAAACCATATGAATGAATGTCCGCATGTAATGGAGACAATTCATTTGGATGAGATTATTGGGAGAATAAGACCGTTGGTTAAGCTTGAGATCCATTGGTTTTAAGTCAAGAAGAATTCACTTCTTTTATTGATTTTGATGAAAGTAAAATAATAGTAATAAAATCATCAAGTCAAGATGAAATGACTAAGATGAAGTCACAAGGCTAAGCCGAAGTCATAAGACTAAGATGAAGCCACAAGACTAAGACGAAGAAATAAGATGAAGCAAAGACACCAAACGAAGTATACAAATTAAATTAAGATGTTATAATTGAAGAATAATCTACAACGTCAGTTAGTTAGTTGGAGTTGGTTACATGACTCAACTAATAACAAATCTCTGAAGATTCTACAAGCAATTTTATCATGAAGACCGTTGGAAAATTAGACTATAAATATCAGTTGTAGTCGTAAACAAAACAACATTTTACTTAGTCTTACTTACAGAAAATAATTCTTTGATCAAGTGAGTATACTGCAACAATATCCTAAGTGAAAAGAAGGAAGAAAGAGATCAAGAAAACCTATAATGTGAGTGTAGAAAACTCAAAGAATATCTTTCAAGAGAAAGGAAGGCTAGAGCCTGAAGAGGCTAAGATAGTAGATAAAGAATACTTTGTGAAAGAGATGTGAAGAGGCTCTAGAAAAGTAAAAATAATACTTGTAAAGTTACAAGAGATAGTGAAATATAAGATAAACTCTGAGGACTGGACATAGCCTAAAGGTTAGGGGTGAACCAGTATAAATCACAGTGTCATATTCTCTAATCCTTATCTCTTTAATTTCTTGTTATTTGAAGAATAGATACTATTTCTGTTATTGCATTACTTAATTGAATTAAGTGCATTGTTTTGTAATCGCATGAGTTTTTCAAGAAAATCAAGAAGATTCTAAAGATTACTATCTTAGACGATTTAGCATAATTCAACCCACCTTCTTATGTATTTTACATATTATAAGTGATTTCTATATTAACAAGTGATTTAATTCAGTTGGTATAAGTGCGCATGCTTCCAAGAAACACTATTACAAAGTAAGGAAAAAGATCCATGGCTGAATCACATGTTTTTATAGCTAAAGGTGCCTCTGTCTCAAGACCCCCTACATTCAATTGTGAAGATTATATATCATTATTGGAAGGACAGCGACTCTTCATAGAATCCACATACATTAATGTTTGGGATATCATTGAAAGTTGTTCATATAATCCAACAGACTTCAAAGGGAAAAGCATCTCTCATGACCAATGGTCAGCTGATCAGAAAGCTCACGTTCAATTAAACTCAAAGGCCAAGTTCTTTTTAAGTTGTGTTTTAAGAAAAAGTGAATATGATAAGGTTCATGGTTATGAATCTGCAAAGGAAATATGGGGCACATTAGCCATTACACATGAAGGCACAAACCAGGTGAAAGAATCGATGATTGGTATTCTTATTCATTAGTATGAGCTATTCAAGATGAAAGATGATGAGTTTATTGATCAAATGTTTGGACAATTCCAAACAATTATTAATGGACTTAAAGCTCTAGGGAGAATCTACGATAGTCAATATCATATTAGAAAGATCCTCAGAAGTCTTCCAAAAAGATGGAGACCCAAAGTAA
The DNA here is from genome assembly GCA_027563915.1 of Erythroxylum rotundifolium. Lineage (NCBI taxonomy): Eukaryota > Viridiplantae > Streptophyta > Magnoliopsida > Malpighiales > Erythroxylaceae > Erythroxylum > Erythroxylum rotundifolium. Next base: position 11,554 of record JAOSBO010194883.1, on the reverse strand, counting down.
CAGTAATACAAGAGGCCAAGGATTTAAGCAAGCTAAAGCTAGATGAATTGCTTAGTTCACTGAAAATCCATGTAGTAGAGCTTGATGCAAAAGATAAACCCAGAAGGGATAAATCTATTGCTTAAATCTATTGCTTGGTCAGAAGAATCAGAAGATGCAGAAAAATAGAAGTACATCTTCAAAAGTATTAACGATCGAAGAAATAAAGAATGATAATGCCAGTGAATCTGATCAAGATTCAAGTGAAGATGAAGACAAACTATCCGTCATTTCAAGAAAAATTAGAAGGATGTGGAAAATGAAACAAAGGGAAATAAAGACTTCTTTTTTAAAAAGATTAGGAAAGATGATTAGAAGAATGAGAAAAGCTTTATCATCAACTATTAGTGTAATAAACCAGTACATTACAAGTTTGAATACCCCTTGCTCAAAAGAAAATAAAAAAAGACTCAAGAAAATAAAAAAATCATGATGGCAATATGGGAAGATCTGGATTTGTCTGAATCTAAATCTAACTCAGAACCATCAAAACAAGCAAATATATGCTTGGTAGTTGAAGCTGAAAGCGACAATGAGGTAATCTCTAACTTTAATGATCCTCAATATGCCTATTTAGAACTATTAGAAGATTCACATGCTATTCTAAAACAGGTTGTTGAAAAAGAAATTTTTTGAAAATTCTAAGAACACAAAACTCTTAAAAGAAGAAAATGTCTGCCTTAAGAAACAAGTAGACGATATGAAAAAGAAAGTAACTGTAGATAGATCTGAGGAGATTAATCAACTAAAACAAAGGATTAATATTCTTTTAGCAGATTTATCAAAATTTACAGAAAGTGCAAAAAGGATGAATGATATGATTGGAAGTTATAGACATCTACGTGATAAAAGTAGTTTAGGTTTTTCTAGTAAAAATACTATTTACAATACTAATGTTCCTCATAATGGGAATTTTGTTCCTAATAGAAAGAAAAAGAAAAAGCATTCTTATTATTATTCTAAGAATAATTATAAGACTAATCCCAAAGGACCTAAGAAAATATAGGTACCTAAGAAGGATATAATATATACTACAGATCTCTTTAATTGGAAGAAGCAACCACCATCAATGGCACTTAGACAGTGGCTACTCACGACACGTGATGGGTAGAAGGTCTGTGTTCCTAGACCTCCAACATAAGCAAAGAGGATCAGTAACTTTTGGAGATAACCAACAGAGAAAAATAATTGGATCGGAAAAATTGGTAAAGATTCCTTTTCATCTATTGATAATGTTCTACTAGTTGATGGTTTAAAGCATAATCTAATCAGTATAAGTCAATTATATGATTATGGTTTTAAAGTATCCTTTAATCAAAAATTTTTTTTAGTTAAAAACAAGGATGGGTCCATATTCTTTTCTGCCAAGAGATGAAACAATCTCTATAAAATTAACTTAGACAATTTAAATAGTCAAAATATTTCATGTTTTATATCAAAAGATGACGAAAAAATGATTTGGCACAAAAATCTAGGCCATGTTAGCTTTAAACATATTTCCAAATTAGTTAGACATGATTTGGTAATAGGTTTACCAAAGATAAGTTTTAACAAAGATTTCTTTTGTGAGAGTTGTCAAAAATGAAAACATGTTAAAACATCTTTTTCGTCTAAGAATATTATAACTTCGCCTTAACTCTAAAACTATTACGTGTAGATTTGTTTGGACCAACTAGAGTAGTAAGTCTTGGTGGAAAGAAGTATAATCTTGTAATTTTTGATGACTTTACTAGATTTTGTTGGATATTGTTTCTATCTCATAAAGATGAATCTTTTAAATGTTCTAAAGTTAATTTCTATTGCTGAAATTAGGAGTGATCATGGTAGAGAATTTGGAATTTAAAATTTTAAAATTTTTTCTGAAGAAAATGGAATTTTCTATAATTTCTCTGCTCCTAGAACTCCTCAACAAAATGGAGTTGCAGAAAGAAAGAATAGGCCGATTTAGAAAATGGCAAGGACTATGCTATGTGAAATGAATCTTCCTATGTACTTTGGGGCAGAAGCTGTAAATACAGCTTGTTATATTCAAAATAAAGTATTTTCACAACCTATTTTAAATAAAACTCTATATGAGTTATAGAAGGGAAAAAAGCCAAATATTTCTTACTTTCATCCTTTTGGTTGCAAATGCACTATTTTAAATACAAAAGAAAATTTGATAAATTCAATTCTAAGATCAATTCAGGAATTTTTCTAGGTTATTCTATTAGTTCTAAAGCTTATAGAGTTTATAATCTTGTTTCTAAATATGTTGAAGAATCTATGCATGTAAAGTTTGATGATGATTCTCATCTAGATAAGAGAGATGATTCTGATGCTGAAACTCTATCTGCACCCTTAGTTAGTTACTCAGACGATTCACCATCAGACAATCCATATGATAAAGAAGTAGATATTTTTGAAAATATTAGTTTAAGAAAAGACTAGAGATATAAATCTTTGCAACCAGAAAACATGATTATAGGAGGAACATTAGAAGGACTGAGAACTAGGTCTAAGTTTAAGAGAGAGGCCTAGCTTTTGTTTCTGAATTAGAACTTAAGAAAATTGGTGAAGCGCTTTATGATGAAGCTTAGATTTTAGCTATGCAAGAGGAGTTAAATCAATTTACTAGGAATAAAGTCTGGTCTTTAGTCCCTAAATCATCCAATAAATTTATCATAGGAACTAGTAGGTATTGAAGAATAAACTAGACAAATCCAGAAAAGTATCCTGTAACAAAGCTAGATTAGTAGCCAAGGCTATAATCAACAAGAAGGAATAGACTATAATGAAACATGTGCTCCTATAACTATATTAGAAGCTATTAGGATCTTACTTGCATATGCTGGTTTTCATGATATAAAACTGTTTCAAATGGATGTGAAAAATGCCTTTTTCAATGGTTTTATAGATTATGAAGTTTATGTAAAACAACCTCCTAGCTTTGAAGTCATTAATAAACCAGATTATGTGTATAAACTTCATAAAACTTTGTATGGATTGAAACAAGCACCTCATGCATGGTATGATCATCTGAGTTCATTTTTTATTAAAAATGAATTTATTAGAGGTCAAGTTGATAAGACTTTATTTAGAAAAAGTATTAAAAATTATTTTATTATTGTGCAAATATATGTAGACGATATCATTTTTTATGCAACTTCTAAAAAATTATGTTCAAGTTTTGATATTCTTATGAAAAGTGAAATTGAAATGAGTATGATGGTTGAATTAAAGTTTTTTCTTGGTTTACATATTAAGCAAACTAATAAAAATATTTTTATTCATCAACAAAAGTATATCAAAAAACTTCTAGTCAAATATAAAATGGAAAATTTTAAACCAATGTCAACTTCTATACATCCTTCAATTGTCTTATCTAAGGATGAAGCTAGTAAGAAGATTAATCAAACTCTCTTTAGATGAATTATTGGTTCTTTGCTTTACCTAACTGCAAGCAGACCTGATATAATGTTTAGTGTTTGTTTATGTGCAAGATTTCAAACAAATCCTAGAGAATCTCATTATATTGTTGTTAAAAGAATATTGAGATACTTGGCAGGTTCTACTAATCTTTGCTAATGTATAAGAAAGGTAAAGATTTCAGATTAATTGGATTCTATGATGCTGATTATACTAGAGATATGATTGATAGAAATAGTACAAGTGGAGGTTGTCACTTTCTTAGTCATAGTCTAATTTTTTGGTCAAGCAAGAGGCAAAGTTCAATTGCTCTATCTACTACAGAGGCTAAATATATGCCAGCTTCAAGTTGTTCTTCACAAATGTTATGGATAAAGTACAAGTTAGAAGATTATTCTATCCAAGAAGATCAAATTTCAATCTTCTATGATAACACAAGTGCCATCAATCTCTCAAAGAATCAAATACAATACTCAAGGGTAAAGCATATTAAAGTTAGACATCATTTTATAATAGACTATGTATAGAGAGGGATCATCAATCTACAATTTATTGAGATGAATCAATAATGGGAAAATGTCTTCACCAAACCCTTAAATGAAGATAGATTCAAGGAAATCAAATGAAATCTGAACATGGTAATGTTAAATGACTATACGTTTGAAACTTCATGATCCAGATGATTCATCTTAATGAAGTAGAAAATTCATAAGTTATTAGAAGGAATAGGAATGGTAACTTTCACTCAGTAGTATCAATTTTATGATTACCTGTTGATCAATCACAGAAGTTACAAATAGTAACTTTTCAAGAGTGTTTATAAAAGAAATCATTCTAAACTATGCAACACTCTACATTCTAGAATTTTCTTAGTAACTGACTTGCTTCAAAGTGATCTTAACAAAGACAATTCAATCCTCTGTTCTCAACATCAAATCTTTCTCATTTTCATTTCATATCTTTCTCTCAATTGCTTCTATATGCCAACCTTGCTTTTTTAAGCAAAATACATTTATGTGTTTAGTGTTTATTCGTTTTAGATTAGAAAAATGTTGAAATCTCTTGTCTATAAGAGACTCATCAATTTAACTTCTCTGAAGGATGATCGAATGGAGAATTAGACGATAAATATTAGTTGTAGTCATATACAGAACAACTTTTTACTTACTCTTACTTACCAAAAATAATTCTATGATCATGTGAGTATACTGTAAAAATATCTTGAGTGAAAAGAAGGAGGAAAAGAGATCAAGAACAACTGTAACGTGAGATAAGAAAGCGCAAACAATACCTTTTCAAGTGAAGGGAAGGCTAAAGCCTGAAGAGGTTAAGATAGCAGATAAAGAATACTTTGTGAAAGAGGCCTGAAGAGGCTCTGGAAGAGTAGAAATAATACTTGTAAAGTTGCATGAGATAGTGAAATCTCATATAAACTTTGAGGACTGGCTGTAGTCCAAAGGCTAAGGGTGAACCAGTATAAATCGCGATGTCATATTCTCTAACCCTTATCTGGTTAATTTCTTGTTGTTTGAAGAATAGATACTGTTTTTGCTTTTGCATTACTTAAACGAATTAAGTGCATTGTTTGGTAATCGTCTGATTTTTTCTCTTGTGTATTTTACATATTATATTGATTCGGTATTAACATGTTATTTACTTCAACTGATCTATATGAAATTGTTGGGAGAATAGGACCATTAACTTATGAGTTAGTCTTACCAACAAAGATGCCTTAACATATGATTATGCTTAGGAGATATCGTATGATCTGACACATGTGTTATCGACACAGGAAGTGAAATTACGAGCAATCTGAGATATATTGGGGAACCAATTAAGATAATGGGGCATCATAATTAGTAACTGAAAAATTGAGTGATCCCATCAGTTATAGTCCTTTGGATGAATCATTCAAGTGAAGAAGTTAAATGGAAAAATGGAGGAGAATATGAGAAAAACAATACCCCTCTAATTTTGATCAATCAGGTAAGAATTTTGAGGATGAAATTTCTTAAGGGGGGAGAATTATACTATCCCATTTTCCTATACTAAGTGTTAGAACCCTACACTGCTATACGTGAAAAATAGTATTGAAAAATTAGGAAATGCATTTCATGCTCACGCATAATGGTAGCACACACACACGTGAATTTGATATTTTGTACACATTACAATGATTATACCTACACTCAATTGACATTATCTGGGTATAAATGATTTTAATGTGATTATGATGTGAATAGTGAATATTTTGTCTTGAGAATTTTTTTGGTCAGCATAATATTAATTTAGAATTTTTGGTGAAAATCGGGAAATTTCTGAAGTTATGAGTATTTTTGGACTAGGAAAAATGTCAAGTAGTATGATAATTGATTTATAGTAACAGAAATTAGTGATATAAGGCAATAGAAATTACTGACAAGTGGCTTAAGGATTTAAAGACAAATGTCATAAAAAATTGAGAGACAATTGGATTAGAAATCGAGCGACAAATGGACTAGTTATTAAAAGACTAAGTGGGAACCAGAAGAGTAGGACATGTGGCAAGTGACAATTTTCAAGCCATTTGCCATACACCTTACTCTTGATATTGTCTCATTTAAAAGACCATCTTTTGTCTTTCATTTGATTAATACATGTTTTCTTCTTCTCTCTTCACTTCATTCTTCATCTTCTTCATTTTCTTCTCCCTCCCACGACACTCTCTTCTCACCAACATCTTCATCATGTTGATTTTCGCCATAATCCTACACTTTCCACTACAAGACCATCGTTATCTCCTTCCTCTTGTCATTAGAAAACCTAATATTTCCTTCCTCTACAAAAAATTGTTGTCCTCTTCATGTTGATGAAAACCTAGCATATTTAACCTGAAATGTTGATGATCGTGTAAGTACATATTTGATTTTCATGGGTTGTTTGAAATGAAATATATATTATGACTGGTTTGAGATAGCATGATCATGATAATGGAGTTAAATACATATTGTAACATGGATGAGGAAATAAGTAGATTTATGTCATATTTTCGTATATATGATGAGTAATAAATTATGAGTTGTATTAAAGATGTTTTTGGAATAGATTGATATTGTAAATGGTGTATGAGAATGTGCAAAAATGTTGATGAATGAATAATGAACATTGAAGAAAAAATATATTTGTTTATGTTTTGTTTTTAAGAGTATGAAAACCATGAGTTATATGTAGGTGGAATAGGTTGTGAATTAAGGGTATAATGACGATGAAAGTTTTAGTTAAGAAAGATGTTTATGTGATGTTCTTGAAATGAGAAGAAGTAAGGATTATGGTTGCCAATGAATGATAAAGATTATGTTTTATTTTTATGTAAATGATATTGAGATGAAAGTGAAGTAAAAATAAAAAGGAAATGAAGTAAAAGTGATCAACTATGCTTGAGTCATCTTGAATATAGCATGAGAGGTTAAGAATTTGGAAAGATACTGGGTTACATGAATACAAGGGATTAAGTAGATGGAAATGAGATTTTTTGAGTAGATTGTTGTGAGTTTTTAAATGCAACTATTATGTTAGTTTAGTGATAAAATGATGATGAGAATGGGTTTGATAAAATATGCTGAAACGTTGATGATGAATGTATGTATATTGATGTTTTGTTTTTATGTCCATGATCCTTTAACAAATCATAATTTCTAGATTTGAACTCAACCACATCAAAACTGTCCATTCTTTAGATTATGACATTAATAACTACATAAACTTATCAATCTCTTATCTAATTAATCAAGCAACAATCTGGGCTCTTTCCTATCCTCAATAAAGTCCAGATATACTAATTTAGAGTGAAATTTCTCAGCTGGTTCAACATGTATACAAGACTGAAATTAAAATTCCAGAATTTTTCATCAACATTACTAGTGTGTGTAACTTTACTGCCTTCAATACTTAACGAATTTACAAGTTTAGAGACATCACTGACACTTGAAAATTTCCAGACATCATGTCCTTTAAGGTTACAACATTTCAGGTTCATTTACCTTCCATATTGGTTACACTAAGGCTTACAAAATTCTGCTCACTTATGTCATTAACATTCATTTTTGTTTACAAACACACATTCAGCTCAAAATTTCCAGATTTTAAAACACCTTAATAACACCTATATTTAGCATGAATTCCTCATAAATTATACTTCAAATCTCAACTTAAATCATCCTTACAACAGCCAATAAACTACCACTTTCGTATATGCAAAAACAAAACAGAAAAGTACCCATTCATTCTCCATTTTCCAGCACATCTTCAACATCAACATCATGTACAATCCATCCCAATTCAATCATCATAATCCTTCTATTACAACATGCCATAAAGAAAAAGAGTTTACTTACTTATTTAGCTTCCAATTCCAATTCAATTCATCAAGTCTACCTAGCCCTCCATGCATGCAAAATCATCCCAAATTGAAGGTGGAAATTGAATAGTTTTCGAGTAGGATGAAAGACAACAATAACCTAGTTCTTTAGTGATCTTGTGAATGGTAACAGCATGTATTTGGTGCAGCAATTTAGCACAGCTCAAGAAAAAGACATCAATGGGATAAAGAAGCAAGTTTTGATGGTGATAGATGAAAAGAGAAGAAGAATGAACAAGGCTGAAACTACATATGCAGAAACGTTACTCCTTAGATGCTAGATCTCACCATATTACATTAAATTATGTCCCTAATCATGTAAGCCACTTATCCCCTCCTTACGCTACCAAATTTCACCTACTTACTAGTCCATTTTGTCACGTAGTCATTGCTGTCATTTATCTATACCATTTGTCACTTATTTTATAGGCTTAGTCATCTTAATTTTCTATGTATCAATTTGTCTTGCCACTTGGCATTTTTCTTAGTCTAAATACACATTTTAATTCATCACTTTTCTAATGTTAATAATTAATTCCAAATTTACTACCTGTAACCTAATCAAACCAAAATTCATGACATAAACAATATAGAATTCACATTATGATCATTTTATCCCAAAATATGTCAATTGAGTGCATATACTTATTTGCAATGGGTACAAAATCATAATTCATGTGTGCATGCTAATGCTATGCACATTAATGAAATGTATTTCATGAATGCTAAAATAATTTGACTCATATGTGATAATCTAATGCTCTAACCCTTAGTATGGAAAGCGAGTTGTTACAATTCTTTGCCTTAAGAGATTTTGTCGTCGAAATTCCTACCTAATTGATTAAACAGATGGGGTTATTATTTCCTCATTTTCTCCTTAGTTTCCTTTGTGGATTCTTCTCTTGAATGGTTCCTTCAAAGGACTTTAACCAATGGAATCACTCAGTTTCTCAATTGCTTAGTCTGATAACCAACTATCTTAACTGGTTCCTCAGTATGCCTCAATTTAGTTACAACTTCAACCGCCTGATCCGATAACACGTGTCAGATTTGACTGATATCTTCTGAGCATACTAATATGAAACACTTTATGATTCTGAGCCATCTTAGCTGGTAATGCTAACTTGTAAGCTAATGGTCCTATTCATTCATTAATCTCATATGGACCAACATATCTGGGACTTAACTTACCCTTTTTTTACCAAACCTTAGCACTTCTCACCAAGGTGATACATTTAAAAACACCTTATCTCTCATTTGGTACTCCATATCTCTTCGATGCTAATCTGTATAATGAATTGCCTTAATTCTAGTACGGATCAATTTAACCTTATTAATAGTATCTTGAATCAACTTTAGGCCTTTTACAATCCTTAGACCCTCTTCATCCCCATAAAAAGGCGATCAATGCATTCTACCATATGATGCCTTATATGAAACCATAACAATACTACTAGGACAATGTTTTTTGTTTGTAAATTCAATAAAAGCTACATATTGATCCCCTACTCTTTGGAAGTCCAAAACACAAGCTTTGAGCATATCCTCAACAATCTTAATAGTCCTCTCACTCTATCCATCTGTCTGAGGATGAAAGGTTGTATTAAAGTTTAACCTTATACCCAAAGCTATTTGTAAACTATCCTATAATCTAGAAGCAAATCTAGGGTCCTAGTCCTATACAATGGACATTGAAACTCCATATAATCTCACTACCTTATTAATATACTTTCGAGTTAACTAATCAAATGTCTTATTCTCTCTCACAGGTAAGAAATGGTATGATTTTGTCAATTTGTCAATAATGACCCATCTGGCATCATGTTACCTTAGGGTCCTCGGCAAGCCCATAATGAAATCCATAGTGATCCTCCCCCATTTTCACTCCAGAATAGGTAGTGATTGTAACTTCCCAATTGAAGCCTGATTCTTTGCCTTAATCTGTTGACAAGTCAAACATTTAGCAACATAGTCCACCACTGGTTTCTTCATCTTTGGCCACCAAAAATGTTATTTTAGAGTACTGTATATCTTGGTAGTACCAAGATGTATAACATAGGTAGCCATATGTGGTTCCTCCAAATCTCTTTTCTAGGATCAATGATTGAGCCCAAGTTTATAACATAAATTGGTAACATTTTAATGGCCTTTGCTATACTTTTTAACTCATATCTTTAGCCTTTTGTGCTTAAATTGATTCCTGAGTGTGTGCTTTTATTTTATGTAGTTTGAAGGTGACAAGTGCTATAAATTAAGATTAAATGCACTAATTAATTTTCTAAGAACAATTGATACCGCAAACTACCATCTTTTTATTGCAGTAGACTCAAGGAAAAGGAGTTAAAAAAGAAGAAATGGAATGAGAGAAGACCGAAGCGAAGTCAATGCTATAGGAAGTTCACCGCGATGAAGTGGATCTATCACTGCAAAGAAAAATGATAAATCCAGGTTGAACTTTCGGGAGAAGTTTGCAGTGGTGAAGGTTAATTCTTTCGCCGCAATGAAGGAGCTAGTGAAGAACAAATCCTTTCGAGAAAAGTTCGCCGCAGCAAAAATCATTTGTCGCCGCGGCAAACGTTCGAAAACTCGGACTATTTTTAGGAAAATCACACTACGTGCGACCCGACCCAGCTTCATTGTTTTAAAACCTACTAAATTAGGTCGGCCGCCAGAAGATACGACACCACATACCATCAGAGAAGAAGGGACAAGTTCTCTCATCATTTCCCGACTCCTCACTTCACTTCACTGTCATCCACCACCGTCATCCATCATTTTCTTTCACTTTATCTATCACCGTATTCACCACCTGCTACTGCTGCTATGGATGCTTTTGGTAGGGCTCCAGCTATGAGTTCTCTCGAGCCAATGCTTGGCTAATCATTGGTTCCTCTTGAAGATGTAGCAATGGCTTAAGTTGAATGGGCTTCAAAGGGGAGTAGTTTGTTTATATCTTTCTTCAGTGTTATGAACTCCTGAGGTAGGATTTATGCTTTGTTGTTGGATTTTCTTGATTATAGTTTAATCAAGTGTTGAACAACGAATTGTATTATTGGTTTTGTTGATGTAGAACTTGGAGCTTGAATATATGAAGTCTCATATATGTCATTTTGTGATTTTGATAATTCTATTTTATCTACCTAGTTGTGTTTGATAATGAGATGATGCTTGATCACCAAATTGATCATTCATCAACTCACTCTTAGCACTCACTAAGATGCATTTAACAAGGTTTTAAGAAATGTTCATTGATTAAAACCTTGGACTTAAAGGATTCTTTAAAGTTATTCATTTTGAAACTTAGTGATTTTTACTCCCACAAAGATTTGTTTTAAACAATGATAGCCAAAGCTCATTTTCAAGAGGATTTTATCAAATTTGATCATTGTTGTAACTTTCAATTTCTTGTTCCCAAAAATCCAAAAACATATTTTTACACATTTCCTTTTTACTTAGTTTAATTTTGTTAATTTTCTAAAGAACCAAACCCCCTTGCTAACTAATTTAATTGCATTTCATGACATTTAGGCTAGATTAGATCCATTGCATTAGGTTCCAATTAAATGAGACGACCCGAGGTTGTATCCTATATTGCAATCCTCGGAATTAAATTTTTTTGATTCGACCTCTAAGGTCAAAACCAAAAAATGAAGTTGCAGATCAAAATGGCACCATTGTCGGGGAACCAAGCAATTGGTTTTCTGTAGGAAG
>JAOSBO010194876.1:0-19632 GCA_027563915.1 Erythroxylum rotundifolium | reverse complement strand
ATCTCATATTTAATCATAAAGTTTCTCAAACTTTACAATTAAGTCCAACTTGATTAAATTAACTTTGCTCTCTTCAAGTCATTCTATATGTGAGATATGTTGGCAATAATTATAAAATCTAATTTTAATTCATAATTAGAATTAGACAAATAAAGTCCTTTTAATTTATCTTTAATTCTCCAATTAAACAATTTATAATTACATATTAAAATTGACGTCTAGCAATGCATCATAACCACCCAAATATTTAGGAATGCCAAAGTGATTTTGACTAACCTTTCCGTGCATAATTTTTTTATATAATTCAATCATTTCATCAGCCAATGTTTCAATTAGACCTAGAGCATGGAATTAATATCTACTCCATTTTGAGTCCAATCATATTAGTTCTCTGTCATTAGTTATTGATTTAATTAATGATATTTGTAAATTATTTACAAAATATCATTCCACCAAGGATTTCCCAAATCAATATTAATTGAGAATGACGGAACATTGTCCCTAACTACTTTAGGGTGATGAATGCGATCTTAATCACTCAACTTCCTCTATATAGTTCATGCTACATCCAATGGCTACCGATTGAATGACCCATAATTAAATAGATCATAAGTGGTATCAAAATATAGCAATCCCCATACAAGATAACTTTGATGAGCTCAAGTCAAAGGATCACTTATACAATCATGACAATGAGAATTCCATAGACATACAAGTAATGTCCAAATGGATTTCTCATATCGGATCTATTCAGTGAACTTGTTCTCTAACAAGCACCCACATGTTTGTTTATGTATCTCTATACTTTAGAGTATGAGATCAACTACGTCTTTCATAAGGAAAAACAAAATGTGTACTAGTCTTTTTACGTTCTATTAATGTCCAATCTTAATTGAACAATGACTAGGAACATTTAGGAATAATACATAAATGCAATATGAATCTCATAATTATAATCTCATTATAATTTCATTTGCAATGTATAATTATTCCATGGACTTTATCATAGACATCTAAACATGTACAAGATAAATAATGCCTTCAAATAATTTGTCACTAAACTACAACCAAAGCAATTGGCTGTAGGGCATAAACCAATAGAGTGTTACTTCCTTAGGTTATTACCTTCAAAACTTGCTTTAAATCAGTTGGAATCTATTGGATGCATGCTTAATATAAATGATTAAGGCCTTTTTGTGATAACCCTTGGCTTAAATGACCAACCTTTGCATTATCCATTGCTACCCCATTAAGCCTTAACCTTTTATTTGTTGAACACACCTAAAATTTTAAAACTCAGAACCCATTAACCTACCCATTCACAATCTTAGCAGAGTATTAAGTAATATATTTGTTGGGATCATGTGAAAATTTTTACCAAGATGATTTGAGTTTGTTTCTGCCTGTGGACTACGTTGTATATAGTGCTATCTTTGATTCATAGTTCTTCCATGTATGAAGAAAAAGAAAGAAAAATGAAAAAAAAGGAAAAGAAAAGAAAATGGAAGAACAAGTAAGTAACATCAATAAGTGCAGAATATTAGTTATGTTTATACCTCGGAGTTATATTTTGCTATCCCACTTTTTATCTGCTTTTTATTTTACTATTCCTTGTGCTTAACCCTTTTTTTCTTACCATATGATAACCCTAAACAAGTCCTTTTAATCTATTTATAAATGCAATCATTGTAGAGGAAAATTATTGAATTAGCAAGCTTATGGTAGTGTAGTTTCGTATAGGAAGTTTGAGCAAAATACTAACCATTAAACATTTGAGAGAAATGAGTGAAAATCATGAGGAAGATTCATTTTTGCATCTTTTCTTATCTTTGAGTGATGGTGTCAATTGTTGAATTTGCTTATGTACACTAATGAAAAAGTAGTCATGATATGAGTATTAACTTAATATTTAAGTGGTTTGAATTTAAGGGACCGTATTCTTTGATCTTTGTGAAAATGAAGTAATAGAATTAAGTGGCTATATTTATTTTTCTTGAGGACTAGCAAAGATTTAAGTGAGGGGATGTTGATAGGTTTGCATTAGTATATGTTTTTCTAGGTAATTCGCATGTGTTTTCTTGTATAATTCTTGATCATTATTATAGTTTAGGATCCATTTTATATGATTTCATTTAGTTTGATTTCCTTCGTTCGTTTATGTTTGGTGTTAATTTAGGGTAAGCATTAACTACTTCTATTTAGGAATGAAGATGGAGCAACTTAGAGATTGAGATATAGATCAAAGAGGAAAAGAAAGGAGGTAAGTTTCCTATAGCCAATTCCCACGATCATGAGAATTTTAATCCGAGACAATACACAAGGCTTCATTAAACTTAGGGTTTTTGGACTATTAAAGGAGAATTAAGCCTCCATATTAATAGAGACGAAATCCTTTTGTATCCTTGAGTGAAGAACACAAAATTTGAACCTTAAGGAAGGTGAAGATTCAAGGATCATCATCAAGATTGGGGAAAATAGCACATCAACATCCAAAATTCTAGATTTTGGCAAAGAAGAGAAGAAGCTTCCTTTATTCAATTTTCTATGTTTTTATTTCTTCTAATCTTTTTAAGATGGATTATTTGTGTGTTAATGATGTTATGGAGACCATGTTAGGCTGATTTAGTTTTAAGGATTGCTTTTGAACTATTGTGTTGAACTCCTATTTTATAGAATTGAATGAAGTGTCTTGATAATTGTTGATTTTATTTATTTTCTTACAAAAAATCGGGAGAGTGAGTGAGATTAATTGTGTAGGATTGTACAAAAAGAGTTGGCAACGTATAGACATACAATCATCTCATCAATTGATTAGTTAGAAGAGAGATCTCGATGAATTAAATTGATCACCCATAGGATAGCTTAATAACTCGTTGAATCTGTAAAGTCATTAGGTAGGTTAAGAGATGTCCAATTGATTCCCCTTCATTCGATTAGGATCAATTAATTACACCTTGAGAGAGGGTAGTTAATACATTTAAAAATATAGGGTGAGACATAATTTAATTAATAAAATAGGATGGAGATAAAATAGGGATAAAGTAATCTCTACTCTTTATATTCTTGAATTCTGATTTTTCTACATTAGTGGTATTGTTCATTGTTCATTATTAGTTTTTCAATTTTAATTTAATATACTAAATTATTTTTATTAAAAACAATTTCATTTCTTAAACAAATTTTGATTTAAAGTTATGTCTGGGCATCAATCCCTATGGGATCGATATCTGTTTTTAAGCTACAAGTCACGACCCATACACTTATGGTTTTTGAGCATAAAACAACTAGATTGTGTTATATAGTTACAAATCAACATTGTTCCTACACAAATGCATATCTCACCAATAAAGATTTGGGTAAATGACCTAGTTCTATAGTGCAAATATATTTTTAACCTGCAGTTTTCTTTATATCAAGGGTTCTCCAATTACTGGCTCCATAACTAGAACATTATGACCTACATACTTGAAATTATTAAGAACAGCACACTAATCTCATTCAATTGTAATATAATGATTTAATGGAATTTCCAAGTATTCAACGAACCATCTCTTTGTTGTACACACTAAGACAATGCATAATACATATAACTAACTAAGAAAAGAAGCCATGTTATTTTAATAACTTTTTCATTTG
The DNA here is from genome assembly GCA_027563915.1 of Erythroxylum rotundifolium. NCBI lineage: Eukaryota > Viridiplantae > Streptophyta > Magnoliopsida > Malpighiales > Erythroxylaceae > Erythroxylum > Erythroxylum rotundifolium. Next base: position 15,996 of record JAOSBO010194876.1, on the reverse strand, counting down.
GGTAAACATACTATTTTGAATTTTTTAAAGATCCCACTACTCAAAGAAACTTAGAAATAAACTAAAACCTCAATTACCTAGAGAAGAAGAACCCTCACGTAAATAGGCAGAACAAATGTTGGCAATTGGTAAAGAAAGCATGAAGATACTAGTGAGAAGATAGATGAAGACGGAAAAAGAAGGATAAAGGCAAAAGAAAACACGACATTACTGGAAGACAAGGATGAAGACAAAGAAAAAACAGATGAGGACGAAGACCGCTTCTTAATTAAGTTATCGATATGTAGAAAATGACATCATATCAGCAGACCAAAAGATGTTTTTTTCATTTTCTTTTATTCTTCTTTTATTGGCTACAAAAATAAATACAAAAATATGTTTTTAACCACCAAATCTATTTTTGTAGTTGATATTATGGAATTTGTTTCTTTTAGCTATAAAAATTATTTTGCAACTAAAATCCTTTTGCTATGAAAATAAGTTCAAAGTTAAAAAAGTAAATAGTTAAATCATCGTCAAAACCTATTATATAAAATGTAGCCTATCCCAAATGACATTGATAGTTTTTAAAAACTTGTGAACTATTTAATGCTAATGGTTTTTTTTCATTAGGCTACGATTTTCCAAATGCTGACTTTTACTTATGATTTTCAAATCGTAGCAAAAAAAAAAGCCAAAAGTCTACTATATTATGGTGATAAGAGGGCTTACAGTTAGATTATCACAAGGAATTGATTCATCCATCTCCTTAAAGGGAGTGGGTTGAGCCACTTACTCGAGGAATGAGATGAGTCACATTTAGGATTATCATTTGCTCGAATTGGTCTTAAGGAGATTAGGGAGTTCGTTTAGAACCAACATACTACCTTAACCATGAGCCTTATTGAAAAGGCTCCTTACTATTACTATAGATATAGATGGGGCGCCCCTTATTGAAAACTCAAGGAAAGCCTTTATATATGTGTATTATATTGATGTATTAATGCGCAAATGCATGCGATGTGAAGAAAGAAACAATCAAGGCCTTATGATATTAGTAAAGCAATTTTAGGCTTTACTAATGTTTGTGATAGGAATTGGAATTTTATTCAAGTCACGCTTTTCTTTTTGATAGGAGTAGGTGCTTTCTAGGGCAGGGAAATCTTTATTCTTCATTCGAAACTAATAAATGTCTAGTCAGGGTTTCTGCTTTGTTATCAAAAAGGGAGTTAGGTAAAGCAAATTAGGGACGGACTGGCGATTTTGATCTAAAGTGGAGCTAGGCAAAACTTTGAGTTTCAGTTTGGCAAACCTCTTCTACCACTTAAAAGATTTAGTTTCTCTATTCTATTCTTTCTCTTTCTTTTTAATCACTCTGATCTATGCCCCTCTTCTTATGTTCATTTGACCAGATATATAAACAAACCATTGACGAGACATCTAGAACATTTGTGTTGTCCAACAATTTACATTGCCTAAACCTGGAGTGGGCTGTACAAGAGTTAATTTGTGCATGAACTTCCGCAGCCAGCAGAAAATGGATGTTAACATCTCAAATAGATCCAATTTAAGACATTGATTTTTACGTCTCTCAATGATCTAACCAACTCCCCTCTTTCCATCTTTCAAAGTTTACCACTCCCCATAGCTTTTGAAACCCACTTATAGAATTCCATTTCTTGGCACTCATAAAATTCCATTTCTTAGATGTCTATCTTTAAGAAACATGCAGAACATTTATACATATATATATATAAGCTCAAGAAACACAAAGTCCTAAAAAATATTTGGAGCGAGGTCTCAAGAAGCGGGAAGATCTTAAGATCCTAAGTTCTGCTTTTTATGGAACCTTGGTCAAAATCATAACCTTCCCCTATATAAACCCATTAGATTGACCTAATTTAGATTTGAAACTTGAATGAGACAAATATGTATCCTACAAGAGCTACTTTATAACCCACAAGAATTATCAAAATGAGTTTCTCCATTCATTCATATATGAGATATGTCACCATGTCTCACTCAAGTGACATTGATTCTACTAATAAGTTTACAAGTAAAAAAGGATATTTATTTATGACTTAGTTTAGGATTTCATTTAATTGGACATATAGTAATGAGAGGATTAGAAGATGTAGAAGAGCAACCTTTGGAGCTCGACCTACTTCTTAGAAGTATTAAATTGAAGGAAGAAAAAACATATAGTAGAAGATTTAGGCCTATAAATTTTGAAGATCTATTTGTAAAATTCAATGTCCCCATTATGTCCAAGTCTAGAAACTGCTTGAGTCAAAGAGCGTATGTTCTTTTAGGTTTAAAGAAATCAATATATAGTTTGATAACTTTAAAAATGGGACAAAATTCCTATTTTACATTATTTTTCGATGATCTTAACACAAACAAGAGCTTGTCCCCTAGATAATTACATCTTTACTCATATGGTATTACGAGTTATTTCTTAGTAGACTATCACAAAAGAAATATGGAGCCTTCCATATCATTGTTTCAATATGTACATCAAGTCAGACCTAATGGGAAGCATTTAGGGTGGTTTAGTTTTAAATTCATACTGAAGATGATGATCTTTGTGTTCCTTAAAAAGACTTACGAATAAAAGAGAAAGTTTGTGTTTTAATGTTTAGAGGATAAGAGTAAGTAAGGTTTTACTTCTATTTAGGCTATCTAAACTTATCTTTGAACAATAGATATCAGGGATTTACATTGTTGAAGGACTAAGAGAGGACTCTTTTAGACAAACAACTACCCCCACACTTAGGGGATATGTCCTGGACCATGTTTGCAATAGAAAGTGTATTTAAAGGAGACAAGAAAACCCTAAAAGGAGGATAATTGATTTTACTTCCCTTCATCTTGTAATTATAATTAGAGTTGTTTAAGGGAAAGAATCCATATGAATTCCAGTAAAGACCACTATTAAGCAAGTTTATATCTAATAAAACTCTCAATACACTGCAAGTATACGAATTGTGTCTTGTAGTATAAGAGGTTATCATTCCTACAAGGATTATGCAAGAGTTAACAATTTGAACTTAACTTTGTCTAAGGTATTCAAATTTTGATTTCAATTAAAGTAAATAAAATAAATTGAATCAAAATAATAAATTAAACAATTAAACAATTGACATACCAATAAATTTAGGATTTGGATCAAGATTGAATTTTTAGGACCTATTGTTTCCTTTAATCTAGTTGATCCAGTTGTGTGTTTGATCTTAGATTTCCAAATGTCTGGAGTACTCTCTCTCAAGATCTAATAAATTAACCCTAATTGGATTTGACATTTCTAGATCTACCATCTCTTAATTCATAAAACTTTCCCCAAATTATTTAGTTAGATCTGAAGCAATCTATTAAATAATAAATTTTTCAAACAGGATCTCTCTTCAAATGATTATTCATTTGATAATTGTGGGTCTATTAAATTTTAACTTTCATTGTACAATCTAATAATGATTATGTTTGACCTACTCTTTTGATTTATTGTCAAGTTTATGCATAAATAATTATCACAAAAATCTAAGATGTATTGAAATCAACAATAATTAAAGTCATAAAATAATTCCAAAATAAATCCTCATCTAAATTTTAGAACTCCATAGACGTGTTTAATGTCTTTTCATTCAAATTAGACATCAATAATAATGAAAGAAACAAGGGGAAAAGAATAAAAACTATATTTGTTCCTTCATCTGGAAAGTTGGAATTCCTTGATGTTCTTCTTAATCTCACACTTTTGATTCGCTTTTAATTCTGGATGCTGCTTCTTTTTGGCGTTTTCATGTTATTTAATAGTGAGGTTCTAACGTTGTATCTAGGGTCTCCCCACTTCATTTGGTTCCAAAAATATGCTTAAATCTTTAAAACACAAAAAAAAACTATGGCCTAGAAAAGCCTTTATCACAATCAGAATATGGACTCATAGCCATGCTCCTGTTGTTCGGCCTCTATCATAATCGTGCTCAATTATACAAGATCTTGGCACTTTCAAGTTTCCTCCATCTTTGTCATTCTTCAATTTCCTAATTTCCAATATTCACAAACACATCAAACACCTTTTCAAACCCAAAATTAAGATCCAGTTCTTGCTATAAATCAAACATACACTTGGAATACATACAAACATTAACAGTAACATAATTCTAAGCCAATACATATGATAATCATCTAATAAATACTTAAAAACATACTTAAACGTCTAGAAAATCATAGTATGACTTACACCTATCAACATTCTCACACCTAAACCTTTGCTTGTCCTCAAGAAAAACTAAAAACACAATAAGCAAATCAAAATACAAAACACTTAATCATACATGCATGCAACATGCAATCATAATACAATGTTATTGAATCTTATGGAATTAAATTAACCCTAAGCGTCAATCTTTCAAAATGTTCCAATATACTAATGTTCCTTTCATGTTTAAGTACTTTGATTTGAATATACATATCAATCAAAAGATTAACACCCTATTCATACACCAGTGGTAGTTATAAGTATGCATTTTATTATTATTGATCAATCAAAAAAGCAAACTATCACTAAGTAATCTTTCATAAGAATTCTTGCTATTTTAAGAGATCAGTAAGTTTATTTATTAAAACGCCCTTTTTTATATTTTTTTAACAATAAGCTAGTCTTTTGATGCAAAGGCAAACAATTTGCTATGAGTGTCCCTCGATTACTCAACGAGATCATATTTTCTATTTAGCTTGGTTAGAGTGTCATTCTAGCCATTTGACACTTAGAAAAATATTTTATCGTGAATTCCCTTAGTTACTTAGCTATATCACAATTTTCAACTAGCTACCAGCTTTATTCTTAACCTAAATTTCTTCAAAAGGGCCAGTGGAATATGAATTTTGTTTAACACATTCTTTTTTTAATTTTGTAACTTACCTCATTTCTTCTTAAACAATCATTCTCATCAAAGGATACTAATAATGCTAACCAATTCATTGACTTATGAGCATAAATGTATACAATAAATTTCCTAAAGAGAAAGAATAGGTTTCATATCCTAATTAACATGCATATTCATCAAAAGATACTTAAAACATAAATTTCACAAGTCAATAACCTTTATAAATTAAATTACCATGTTTAAAGCTAAACTAATTCCATTCAATTCTTGTTATTGACACATTCACACATCTTAATACTAACCTAATAAAAAACTATATAATTGTAAAAATCACAAATATATGATATGTAATTGCATCTATATACCTACACTTGATAAAAGCACTATCCTCAATATTGAAAGAAAGCAATACAATTAAAGATAAATAATAAAAAAGAAAGAATTAGAGCAAGAATACTTATGGTTTTTTGGTGGTGAAGGTGTGGGTGATGGAATTTGGATACACTCTATGCTATAAAATTATAGCAGAAATAACAAAGTACCAATAAAATAAACCAAAAATAAAATAATTCTTGGGTTGCCTCCCAAGTAACACTTCATTCATGTCATTAGCTTGATGAGTTCTTCACATTATTCTCAACTTGGGTATATTATGAGTGGCTTGCTTTCACTCGTTTTACCCAATTTCAATTTAGTAGGTTGTAAATAAGTTATTGCAATGTGATAAAAAAGGAAATAATTGATAAAATTAAAAAAAAAACCAAGTAAGTCCAATAATGCCCTTTTCAATTAAAAATTGTAAATAAAATAGGGAACGATAAAACTCCTTAAATCATCATTGGCATCTAACAGTTTTTTCTCTAAGAAGGTGAATTGCTCTTATTCTTCCTTATTGACCCTCATCCTCACTTCAACTTTTGCTTCTTGAACAAAGACTTCCTTGTATTCTTCAAGCTCTAAGTACTTTTTCACTTGTTCCTCTTCTTCTTCATCTTCCTTTGAAAATTCAACTACGTCAATTCTCATTAAAAATTTGACCTCCTACAGATTCTTTAATACCTTATTCATATTGAATTCTACTTGTTTATAACCAATCTGAAGGATAAGGCTGCCTTCATGAACATCTACCAAAGCTCTTCCAATGTTCAAAAATGGTATATAAAGAAGTAATAGATAACTTCGATGCTCATCAAAGTTTAGAAAGATGAAATCCACATGAATTATAAACTTGCCCACTTTACAGGCACATACTCAACCATACCAAATGGTTTCTTTACCGACTAAACCACCAATTGAATAAGCATAAAGGTTGGCTTCACATATCCTAGCTCTAATTTGTTGAAATTTGACAAAGGAATAAAATTAATACTTGCACCAAAGTCACATAAATGTTTATCAAACTCTAAATTACTAACTACATAGGGTATGGTAAAGCTCCCTGGATCTTTCAACTAAAAGGGCTTGTGGTTGGTAACTATGAAGTTGCAAATTTTCGTCATAGCAACCATTTGATTGTCATCCCAAGTTTGCTTGCTTGATAAGAGGTCTTTAAGAAACTTTGCATACATGGGTATGCTCCTTAAAGCTTCTAAAAAAGGCTAGGTAATTTACAATTTTGTAGCTTTCCACAAACCTTGCAAATTGTATATCTAATATATTCTTATGAAGTCTTTATAGGAATAGTATTTTTGGTGGGTAAGGTAGAGTAGGAACATACGGAGGGTCCTTATTCTTTTCTTCATCCTTTTTATTCTTCTCTTGGTCTTCTACAAGCTAAGGTATAGCTTGTTTCTCTAGTGGTTCTTCTAGCTCTTTCCTACTCCTAAGTGTGGTAGACTTAAATTTCTCCCTTGGAGTTGCTTCAATATTGCTCAAGAGGCTCCCCATACTTCTCGTAGAAAACAAATTGGCAAGTTAGCCCATTTAAAACTCTAAATTATAAATAGAAGAGGTATGAGTCTTTGCTACTTGTTAAAATTGCCCTTCCAACCTCTTCTAGGCCTCTTCCATAATCATAAGCTTATCCATGAGCTTGTCCAATTTTGAATCATTTGTACTAGACTCATCCTATTGAAATCCTAGTGGACTTTGATTTCTCAACTGAGTCCCTGCATTGTTAGACCACAAGAAATTTGGACAATTCTCTCACCTAGTATTGTATGAGTTTAAATAAGGAATGTTACCTCCATGACAATTTTATGGTCCCATGACGTTGGATTGCTACAAGTTGTAGTTTTTCACTAGGAATCAATTAGTTATGATATGGATCTTGTGTTCTTATAGCTCAAATTTGTGTTGAATTACTTTCAATAAAGACATAGAGGTAATTGTCAGGCTTTTCAAGTGCTTGGTGAGATTTGTAACCTTAACCTACAATGGTGTCACTGAATCTACATTAATCATTCCTTCTATATTTTGGAAGGTTGATTGCTTTCTACTTCATTCCGATGTCCAAAGATAGTTATAGTTCACCATCTCTTTTAAAAGGTTGTGTGTTGCTTACACTGGTGGAAATGTAAGTCCTTGATTATAGGCATTAAAGTCTAAAAGGGTCTTTTACTCTCCATGAAGTATTTACTCCACCGTCATTCTTTCTATCTCTTCTTGGCGTTTAATTCTTCAAATTCCTCATTCTTGTCCTATGACATCTAGAATTATATGTGTTCTATTTTACATCTAAACTTTCCTCTTTTTATTTCTTAGGATTGGGTACCTCAATCACACAAAAAAAAGGTAAAAATTCCTTAAACCAAAGGAATTAAAATTATCCTAATGCTAAAATCCCTGACAACGATGCCAAAAACTTGTTTGGTAATTTTTATATCTAATAAAACTCTTAATATGCTTCAAGTATACAGATCGTATCCTATAGTATAAAAGGTTATCATTCCTATGAGGATTATGCAAGAGTTAAAAATTTAAACCTAACTTTGTCTACAGTATTTAGAATTTGATTTGAATTAAAGTAAATAATATAAACTAAAACAAAATAATAAACGAAACAAATAAACATTTAAACAATTGAGTTGTTAATAAATTTAGGGTTTTGATCATGATTAAATACTTTGGACTTATTCTTTCCTTATTTTGTTTCCTTTAATCTTGTTGACCCAATTATATGTTTGATACTAGATTTCGTAAGCTCTTAGTTATTCTCTCTCTCAAGATCTAATCAAATAACCCTAATTGAATTAGAAATTTCCAGATTTGCAATCTCATAATTCACAAAACTTTCCCTAACTTATTCAATTAGATCTAAAGCAATTTATTTGATAATTAATTTCTCAAATGAGATCAATCTTTGAATGATTGTTAATTTGAAAAAGATAGGCCTATTAAACTACCAAGTTCCATTGTACAACCTAACATTGTGTACTTTTGACTTACTTTTTTGATTTTTTGTCAAATTTATCCATGAATGATTATCACAAACATCAAAGTATATATTGAAATCAACACTAATTAAAGTAATGAAATAATTCTAGAATAAATATTAATCTATAAAGATCCATTAACATGTTTAACATCTTCGAATTCAAATTACACATTCATTACACATCGATAGTAATGAAAAAAACAAGGGAAAAAGAATAAAAACTCTATTTACTCCTTGAAAGCTAGAATTCCTTGATGTTCATCTTGGTATCTCATGTTTGATTCACTTTCAATTATGGTTGTTGCTTCTTTTTTATGTTTTTCATGCTTTTAAATAGTTTATTAAGGTTATAGGTTTGCTCTAGGGTTTCCCCACTTCATTCAGTTCCAAAATAGCCCTGAACCTTTAAAACACGTAAAAAAAGGCGCTAGGAAAAGACCCTATCATGATCGTAACATGGAGTCATGACTATGCTTCAGCTATTCAACTTTTGTTACGATCATGCTCAATTGTGCATGATCATGTCACCTTCAAGTTTCCTCCTTCTTCTTCATTATTTATTTTCTTGATTTCCAATGCTCACAAACATATCAAAAACCTTTTAAAACATAAAATTAAGATCAAATTCTTGCTCTAAACTAAGCAAATAGTTGAAATAAATACAAGAATTAACAATAATAGAATTCTTAGCCTATAAACATGATAATCATCTAAGAAATACTTAAAAGCACGCTTAAACTTCTAGTAAAACATAGTATGATTTACACCTATCAACCACCACAATAGCAAGAAGGTAAACTGACTTGAGAGCTAGCTATTAAAAAGTTAGCTTATTAAAATTTTGAGAATTATGAAATAGTATAGTGAATTTTGGATCAATTAACATCAGTTGCCTATAAAATCACTAATACTAACGTAACAATCCAAGTAGAAAACTATAAAGAATCTCTTATTAAGAGGAAACCTAATGATATTTAATTTTATTAATATATTATTAATTAAGAAATTTTATTAATTTTGGACTTGATTTGATTTTCTAATTTTAATAAGATCCTATATATTAGACTTCTTTAAATCATAATCACCTTTTTTAAAGTTAATTTTGTAGTGGCCGTTTGTAAAATTTTTTAAAAAAAGGTAGAGGACATGAAATATTATTATTTAGTACATAAGAAAAATAGTGTAGCTTGTAGATAAAAGAGGTTCAAAATTATAGTTAATAAAATACATTGCTTGAAATATACTTTGTGTTCTAGATTATATTCGTATCTGGGTTAACTATGAATACGAGCACGAACATGACCACCAAAATGATTGTTTCTATTGATGTAAGCCTATACTAGGCTTAGTGTTGAACATGACCTAGGACATGCCTATATCCTAACCCTTATCTATGTGTATTATTGTATCCTAGTTTCCAATTATGACCTAGGACATGTACTCCTCAAACCAACTTTGCATTTCCTACTAGATATTTTAGTCCTAATAGGGACATAACTTTAGATATTGATTTGTGTTTAATTGTTTATACATTTACTTCTTAACACTTAGTGATTATTGCTGTGAAATGCTTAAAATACTCATTTTAGTTCATATGTGATTTTAGGTCCAAATTGAAGCATAAAAGCTAAAATAAGTTAAGAGTACATTCATTGAGCCAACATTTTGATGTTCAAACTCAATTATCCTTATGGAACAAGAAGGAGATGGATTATGATGAAGATTGGACAAGAAAGTACAAGAAGAACAAAAATGTAGCAAAACATGGGAGATATACGGTCATGTATGCGTTCGAAAGAAATTTTTTACTTACAAGGTTGGATACACCAAATTTTTGACTTACAAGGTTGGATACAACAGTCGTGTGTCCAACTGTGTATCTCTATAAGTCTTGCATTTTCTTGACTTATACAGTTTGATACATGGCCAGGTGTCAAACCGTGTATATGCCCAAAATCTATTTTTTTTATATAAATAGAACATTTGGACGGCAAAGAGAAAATGAATTAGTTTTGGGAGAAACTGAGGGGGTAGAGCACGTACTCTTTAGAGACCCATAGAGGGCTAGGCTTCCCCATTCCAGTTTCAAGGTAAAATCGAAGTCTAAGAAAACTTTTGGGCCTATCTTCATTGTTTAATGTTAAATCATTCTCTCTTTAGGGATTGTTTATATTATCCTATGTCTATTGATTTGGGTTGTATGAAGATGATCTGAATGCATTCATTAGATTGTTTTTATATAAAAAAACCATTACTAGAATCTTAAATGCAATAAGTAATCGTTGTATTTGGATTCATTTGTGGAAACTAATGGTGTCGAATATTAGGAATAACATAACCTTGGTTAAATGACCTGAGCTTATATGATTTTTGCCTTGATTAATTTTTTTTCCTAACTTGTAATGCAGTTGTCCTATTAAATCTAGAGAGCTTGTTCTAGGTTATTCAATGGCTAGGTTCAGTTAAAGAGCTTGTTTTAACTAAACATGGCCTAAGGAAAAATCAAGGTTAATAGAGCCTGTTGTTAACCTACAATTAATAGTTGCTAGGAGTGGTATGAGAAAACAATAAAGTATGCTTATTTATGTGTAGGACGAGATTAAACTGAGGACCAAATTCCAAATCCATTCATCACTTTTAACACTTTTTGATTAATTTCTTTCATTAGTTTAATTTCACTTTATTTTTTATTTAGAGAATAAAAAATAATTAGAGAGCAAGTGATAGTGAGATTCTTTTATCAAAAGGCATAACAACACTTGTGTATAATGCCAAAGTTATTACCATCCACCAATTTAGTCTTCTTTCCTTTTTTTATCGTCATCAGCTTGAAATGGAAAGCACGAAGGTCACTTAAAAAGTGAAATTTTCAACTTTAAATCGTAAATTTAAAGAACATGGAAGGTATAGAAATCAACAAATTCTTGTAGATATTGAGCTCGGTTGTGGTCTGAAATAGTCTCTTCTCTACTAGGCATTTGCCAACTCTAAGCTAATTCACGTTAGTTATCCATAGATATACTTGTCCGAGCATGTGTCATTGTGTCTTTGAACTACAAAGTTTTAAAAGATGATGTTCTAACGTGGATGCTGTCACCTCCATTTGAAACAGACACGTCCTAGTACTTGGGATGGTCCAGGAAGTAATAGTACGGATGAACAGAATATGAATAAGAAGTAATGCACTCATTAACTTGCTACCATTGTAGAAAGCAAGAATGAAGAAGATACGTAATGGACGAGAAACTTTTCTCTCATATTTCAATGTGTACAGTAGCTTCTAATATATACAAGGTTTTAGCATGTACATTGTGTGTTGTAATGATAAAACGACAAAAAAAATTTATACAACTCATCATGACAAAAGATATAGAATATATACGTCTGAGATAAACAATAACAACCTTAACTGCTAAGATAAGAAATGAAAAAAACTGTTGGGCCCTGAATTTTTTTATTTATTTTAGTAAGCATGATTAGTTTTATTTTGGGGTCTTACTAGATTATTTTATCTTGGAGTTAATTAGCATGTAAATGTAAGTAAGATAATATGATATAGGTTAAGGGAATTTAAGGTTTAAGATGGTAAGTTTGTATAAAAGGTATTTTGGGAAGATCACTTAAGCTTAAAAACCTTAAAGCTTTAAAGGAGGGTCAAAATGGACATTGTGCACTCATTAAAGGTATAAAAAGGGAAGGGAAGAAGTAATTGTTGTCTTGCATTTTAGAGAAGCAAAATTTTGAGTGAAAGAAGAGAAAGAGAGAAGTGGAGAAAAGAAGAAGATCAAGCTAGGGTTTGAAGATTCTTGAATAATTTGGAGACTTTGAGGCTAAAACAAGAAATCAAGAAGGTGATCAAGAGAGGCAAGAGGAGCAAGAGGAAGGGCATCCTTAAGCCACTTTTATAAGCAAAGATTTCATGATGGATTACACTTTTATAATTAGGTAATAAGCCCCTAATGTTTCTTCCAAACCAAGAAAGCTTTAAAATATTTTCAATTATGTTATAAATGTGCCATTAAGGCTTCTTAAACGCTTTGATAATGTGCTAAATGTTTGTATATGCATTGTGTTATTGTTTTATGAAATGAATGATGAAAATGATTTTTTTGAAAGGATATTGATTTTTAAAACGATATTATGACAATGAAATCAAGTTTTGGAAAAATGTTGTTGAGGCAATATGTTCACAAGTTGTGAAATGCATGATTATGTGGGTTTATGGTGGTCTCCTAAGTTAAGTCAAGTGCACTTTGACAAAAAGCTTCTCCTGCCTGCCCGCTAGTGGCCTGGAGCTCCTTCATGGACTCCTATAAGTTTACGGGTACACGAGACCATTAAGTGGAATTGCGATAGTACATTCTGTTCATGGCTAGGCAGGAACCTTATGGGAAATGTGTAGTACGTTCTAGTTTGGATCCACCCAAACCATTTTGATGTGCCTATGTGTTTATAATTTGTGAACAAGTTCATGAATGCATAGATCATGTTATTTGTGAATTGGATTACATGAAGAAAATTTGATAAATATGTGCTCACGGTTCAATGTAACTTATTTTCAATGGTTTTGCTTATTGCTGGTTATAAAATTGTTAACCATGAGCTTTAAGCTCACCCCTCCCAAATTCCATCCCATCTTCAGGTGAGGAGCCAGAGATCAAGTAGTCAAGGATTACGGCATCACTCCAAATTTGCATATCTTTGAATTTTGGGTTAGGTTTTGGGAATTAAGGGTTTAGATGCATTTCAAGTATCTTTTGTAATTTTTTGATTATGAAGCAAAATGTTGTATTATGGCTTGAAGTGCCATTAAACCTTTGTAAAACTCTTACTTTTGATATTAATGAAATATATGTTTGGTTTTGTCTATGATTTTTCATGTTTTCGCAAAGTATTCAATTATGAAAATGAGATTAAGATTTTGAGAAATTGTCTATGGTTATGTTCTTATCCATTTTGTTTTTGGGTTGAATTGATGAAATTGGTTGAAGGATTTTAAATTTGCATTTTGGTAAGAAAAGTAGTTTAGGTTATGGGTTCTGTCACAGGGTTTTTCACAACAGAGAAGCCAAGAGTCGCCGCGGTGTAATTCACCTGAGGAAAATTCTGCTCATCTGGTGTCGACTTTGCCGCAGCGAAGTTATATTTGTCACCGCGACGAAACTGACCCAAAGGGTCAGTGAGGCTTACTTGCATATGTTGGCCATGGCGAAGTTATACTCGCATATGTTCACTGCGGCGAAGCTTGCCTTTGCTTCCGAAGCTTTTTTCTTTAAACTTTCCAAATTCTAAGCCTCCCTCCACGATCAAGCTTCATGATCCCATGTCCGATGTTGCGCTCCGAAAATGGCGTCCAATAAAAACAATGCTTGCACTACTAGATGCTGCTGAGCTAAGACTTCATATATTTTAACATCTCCTTCTCAAGTTAAGGCCTGGTAATAATCACGAAAGCCTAACTTGGAAACTAGCTTGTTAAATAATGGAGCACTGAGGACCTTTGTGAAAGAATCTACTAGTTGCTGAGATGAAGATATCTTTTGCGGTGAAATGAAGCCTAACTTGAATTGTTACCTTATAATGTGACAATCAATATCCAAATGTTTGGTTCTTTCATGAAAAACCGGATTGGCTATTATATGCAATGCAGCTTGATTGTCATAGTTAAGAGGTATAAGAATTAAGTATGGAATTTGAAATTCTCTCAAGATATATGAGATCCATTACAGTTCATATATTGTTGACGCCATGGATCTGTACTCCGCTTTAGCTGAGAATTTTGACACTGTGGTTTGCTTCTTTGTCTTCCAGCTAACAAGAGAATTTCCTAAAAAGATGCAATATCTTGTTAATGATTTTTTTTCTATCAATACAGGACCCCCAATCTACATCATAAAATACTTCTAATCTTAAGGAATTGTTTGCTAGAAAATATAGTCCTAAGGAAGGACTGTTCTTGATGTATCTCAAAACATGTAGGGCATTTTTTAAGTGAAACTCCCTAGGATCATGTAAGTACTGGCTAAGTTGTTGTGTAGCCTGAGCCAAATCAGGTCTTTTATACCCCAAGTACAGCAATCTTCCTACTAACTTTCGGTATGAATATGAGTTTTCTAATCTTGGACCATCCTCAATGCTCATCTTATTAATGGTGTCGCAATAGGTTTACTTCCCACTAACCCTGCATCTTGAATCAAGTCTAGAGCATATTTTCTTTGGTTAATACAAATACTTGTTATTTCTAGACCAAGGAAGTATTTTATGTGTTAAAGATCCTTAATGGAAAATTTAGCATCCAAAAAGGACTTTACTGCTGCAATCTCTCCTTTATAGTTTCCTATAATCAAAACATCATCCACATACACCAGTTAGGCTAGGAATGCATCGGACTTAGAGAGTGTAAAAAGGTAATTGTCATGACAAGATTTTCTAAACCCACACTCTTATAATTGTGAAGTCATTTCAATGTTCCATTTTCTAGAGGCTTGTTTGAGTCCATATAGTGATTTTCTTAGCTTGCATATTGAGTTGGTTTAGCTTTTTCATATCCTTCTAGTAATGTCATAAAAACTTCTTCATCCAAATATCCATGTAAAAATGCATTGTTAATATCAAGTTGATGTAGATTCCATGAGTTTGATGCGACAATGGTTAAAAAAAATTTGACAGTCACTACCTTAGCCACAGGTGAGAAGCTTTCATGAAAATCTACCCCTTCAACTTGATTGTAGACTTTTGCTACTAATCTTGCCTTGAATCTATCAACTTTTCCATTTTCCTTTAATTTCACCTTGAATACCCACTTGCATCTTATAAGCTTCTTGCCTACTAATAATTCTGTTATCTCCCAGGTTTTATTTTTTTCTAAAGCTTCAATCTCTTCATTCATAGCCTTCACCCATCTTGGATTGATCTTTTCTTCCTAGTATGATCTTGGCTCCTGCACCTCAGATAAATTGGCAACAAAACATATATTTGCATTTGATAAGTGTTTCGGTATAATGTATAGGTAGGTAGAAGGAGTGTATTTAGTTAGTTTACTGATATTTAGAGGGCTTTGATAGTTTGGTATATCATGTTCAATGTTTAACACATAATCATTCATCCAATTTAGAGGTTTTCTCAATCTTGTACTATATCTAATAGGAACTGTTTCAGGTGTAGGTGTGGGCAAAAATGAGTCACTGACTTGCAGTTGTTCATCATCATTTTTGGATTCTGCTTATGTATGCTCAATAGGATTATCAAGGACAGTATCCTCTTTTATGGATTCATTTGGGTTATTTGGTATGACAGGTAAAAGAATTTAATTGTTTAAGGTTATAATGACATAATCTTCCTTAGTTATAAATGGATAGATATGTTCATGAAATATGACATCTCTAGACACATTCATTATGTTATTATCTAGATCATATAGCTTGAATCCCTTTTGTAATGGTGAATGTCCCAGGAATATACTCCTAAAGGCTCTCGGAGAAAACTTGTCCTTGTGAGGTAGAGTATTTATTGCAAAACATAGACATCGAAAACATTTAAGGTTATCATAGAAAGGTTCCTTTTTGTGCAAAATTTCATATGGAGTTTTCCATTTTAGGATAGCTATAGATAGTCTGATTAAAAAAAACGTAGCATGTTGTTGGCCCTCGAAATATTTTTGTCGAATTAAGCATGATAGTTATGGAATAAGCATGGAAATTGAATTTTTGCCTTAGCATGAATTATAAGGTCATGATAGAATTATTATTGGATTTA
>JAOSBO010194853.1:0-19642 GCA_027563915.1 Erythroxylum rotundifolium | reverse complement strand
TTATTACTTACTTGTGTTCTGAATTAAGCAATTTTTAAGGAAGAGGGTAAAACGAAAAAGTATACACAATTCAACCCCCCCTTCTTGTGTGTTGATTATCATTGTATTAAGTTGTGATTTACTTCACAAGAGGCCAAATATTTAAGCGAGCTAAAGCTAGACAATTGCTTAGTTCACTTAAAATCCATGAAGTAGAGCTTGATGGAGAAGATAAACCCAAAAGGGATAAATCTATTGCATTAAAGGCTGGTCAGAAGAATCAGAAGATGCAGAAAAATAGAAGGACATCTTTAAAAGCATTAAAGATTGAAGAAGTCAAGAATGATGATTCTAATGAATCTGATCAAGATTTAAGTAAAGATGAATATGAGCTATCCTTCATTTCAACAAATATTAGAAGGATGTGGAAAAAGAAATCAAAGGAAATAAAGACTTCTCTTTCAAAAAGAATATCAAAGATGATTCGAAGAATAAGAAAAGTTATATTTTCTGCTATGAATGTAATAAACCAAGACATTACAAGTCTAAATGTCTGTCACTCAAAAGAAAACAAAAAAAAAGTTAAGAAAATAAAAATATCATGATGGAAACATGGGAAGATCTGGATTCGTTTAAATTTAAATCTGACTCAGAAACATCAGAATAAGCAAATATGTGCTTGGTAGCTGAAGGGGAAAGGGATGATGAGGTAATTTCTTACATTGATGATCTTCAGGATGCCTATTTAGAATTGTTAGAAGATTCACATGTTATCTTAAAACAATATAGGTTATTGAAAATGAAATTTTTTGAAAATTTAAAGAAAACAAAACTCTTGGAAGAAGAAAACTTCTGTCTTAAGAAACAAGTAGACGATATGAAAAAGCAAGTAACTGTAGATGGACCTGAGGAAACTAATCAATTAAAACAAAGGATTAATAGTCTTTTAACAGATTTATCGAAATTTACAGAAAGTACAAAAAGGATGAATGACATGACTGGAAGTTATAGTCATCCACATGATAAAAGCAGTTAGGCTTTAATAATAGAAATACTATTCATAATAGTGATGTTGTTCATAATAGGAATTTTGTTCCTAATAGAAAGAAACAATACTCTTATTATTCAAAGAAAAATTATAAGAGTACCCCAAAGGACCCAAGAAAATATGGGTACCTAAAAAGGATATGATATATGAAGATCTCCTTACCTGGAAGAAGCAACTACCACAAATGGTATTTAGATAATGGCTGCTTTCGACACATGAATCTATGTTCCTAGACATCCAATATAAGCAAGAAGGATCAGTAACTTTTGGACATAATAAGCAGGGCAAAATAATTGGGATCGGAAAAATTGGTAAAGATTCTCTTTCGTCTACTAATAATGTTCTACTAGTTGATGGATTAATGCATAATCTAATCAGTATAAGTCAATTATGTGATTCTAGTTTTGAAGTATCCTTTAATCAAAATTCTTGTATAGTCAAAAACAAAGACAATTTCATATTCTTTTTTGCCAAGAGACGAAATAATCTTTATAAAATTAACTTAGACAATTTCGATAGTCAAAATATTTCTTGTTTTATATCAAAAGATGATGAAAAACTGATTTGACACAAAAAGCTAGGTCATGTTAGCTTTAAACATATTTCCAAATTAGTTAAACATAATTTGGTAAAAGGTTTACCAAAGATAAGTTTTAACAAAGATTTCTTTTGTGAAAGTTGTGAAAAAGGAAAACAAGTTAAAACATTTTTTTCGTCTAAGAATATTGTAACTTCATGTAGACCTCTAGAGCTATTACATATAGATTTGTTTGATCCAATAAGAATAGCAAGTCTTGGTGGAAAGAAGCATGGTCTCATAATTGTTGATGACTTTACTAGATTTTGTTGGATATTGTTTTTATCATATAAAGACGAATCTCTTAAATGCTTGAAAGTTTTATCCAAAAAGTTACAAAATGAAAAAGGAATTTCTATTGCTAGAATCATGAGTGATCATGGCTGAGAATTTGAAAATGAAAAATTAAAAATATTTTGTGAGAGAATGGAATTTTCCATAATTTCTCTACTCATGAAGAGAATGGAATTTTCCATAATTTCTCTGCTCCTAAAACTCCTCAACAAAATGGAGTTGTAGAGAGAAAGAACATGATGATTCAGGAAATGGCAAGGACTATGCTATGTGAAATGAATCTTCCTAAGTACTTCAGGGCAGAAGCTATAAATACAGCTTGTTATATTCAAAATAGAGTACTTTTATGATCTATTTTAAATAAAACTCCATATGAATTATGGACGGGAAAAAAGCCAAATATTTCTTACTTTCATCCTTTTGGTTGCAAATGAGCTATTTTGAATACAAAAGAAAATTTGGATAAATTTGATTCTAAGATCAATTCATTTCTAGGTTATTCAATTACTTCTAAAGCTTATAGAGTTTATAATCTTGTTTCTAAATTTGTTAAAAAGTCTATAAATGTAAAATTTAATGATGATTCTCATCTAGATAAAAGAGACGATTCTGATGATGAGACTCTATCTGCTCCCTTAGTTAATAACCTAGACGATTCACCACTAGACGATCCATCTAATAAAGTAATAGATAATTCTGAAAATATTAGCTTAAAAAAGACTTGAAATATAAATCTTCTGACCCATAAAACTTTATTATAGGCGAAACATCGAAAGGAGTGAGAACTAGACCTAAGTTTAGAAGAGAGGCCAATGTAGCATTTGTTTCCGAATTGGTTACTAAGAAAATTGATGAAGCTCTTCAAGATGAAGCTTAGATTTTAGCTATGAAAAAGGAGTTAAATAAATTTACAAAGAATAAAGTTTGGTCTCTAATCCCTAAACCATCCAATAAATCTATTATAGGAATTAGATCGGTATTAAAAAATAAACTAGACAAATCAGGAAAAGTAACTCGTAACAAAGCTAGATTAGTAGCTCAAGGCTATAATCAACAAGAAGGAATAGGCTATAATGAACATATGCTTATATAGCTAAATTACAAGCTATTAGGATCTTGCCTGCATATGCTGTTCATTATAATATAAAACTATTTCAAATGGATGTGAAAAGTGCTTCTTTGAATGGTTTTATAGATGATGAAGTTTATGTAAAACAACCCCCAGGTTTTTAAGACATTGATAAACCAAATTATGGGTATAAACTTCATAAAGCTTTTTATGAATTAAAACAAGCACCTCGTGCAGGCTATGATCATTTGAGTTCGTTTTTGATAAAAAATGACTTTATTAGAGGTTAAGTAGATAAAAACATTATTTCGGAAAAATATTAAAAATGATTTTATCATTGTACAAATATATGTAGATGATATCATCTTTAGTGTAACTTCTAAAAAATTATGTTCAAAGTTATAAATTGTTATGAAAAGTGAATTTGAAATGAGTATGATAGGTGAATTAAAGTTCTTTCTTGGTTTACAAATTAAATAAACTAAAGAAAAGAACTTTATTCATCAACAAAAGTATATCAGAGAACTTTTAGTCAAATATAAAATGGAAAATGTTAAACCAATGTCAATTGTTGTACATCCTTCAATTGTCTTAACCAAAGATGAAGTTGGTAAGAAGATTGATCAAACTCTTTTTCATGATTATTGGTTTTTCGCTTTACCTAATTATACGCAGACCTAATATAATGTTTAGTGTTTGTTTATGTGCAAGATTTCAAGCAGATCCTAGAGAATCTTATTATATTGCTGTTAAAAGAATATTGAGATAATTGGCAGGTTCTACTAATCTTTGCTTAATGTATGAGAAAGGTAAAGATTTCAAGTTAATTGGTTACTGTGATGCTGATTATACTGAAGATAGGATTGATAAAAAGAGTACAAATGGAGGTTGTCACTTTCTTGATCGTAATCTAATTTCTTGGTCAAGCAAGAGGCAAAGTTCAATTGCTCTACTACTACAGAAGCTGAATACATGTCAATTGCAAGCTATTGTTCATAGATATTATGGATAAAGTATCAGTTAGAGGATTATTATACTGAATCCATATAGTTTTCAATTGATGTTGGCTTCGTCTATATGCTTTGAGCGATCCAATTTGTATTGTTGAACAATTCTGCTCCTTCATTTGGACACCCAATAGCCTCCACAATGGAATCTTGTGTGATTATTACCAAAAACTCATCTACCATCGATACAAAGGTGTTTTCTACGACCTTGGCATTCTTCTAGAACTCATATATTTCAATCAGATACACCGGCTCTTGGATATTGAAGAAGTTCTTCCATCCAACTGCTTCAATCTCAGGTTTGATATTTATCTGAACATTCTTCAAGGAAGTGAAATCAACGAGTGTTCCATAGACAAGAAATTTTGGAATTTTCTAATCTATAAAAGATAAACACTAATCAAAGAAATGTATTTTGCTTTAAGAAGCGAGGTTAGTGTATATAGAATATTAAAAGAAAGATATGAAATGAAACGAGAAGAGTTTGATGTTTAGAAGAGAGCATTGGATCATCTTTGTTTAGAGCACTTTGAGTAAGTCAGATTTGAGTGTGAAGTGTTGTAAATATTGTTTTTTATATAAACTCTTGAAAAGTTACCATTTCTATATAAAAACTTATGACTTTTCAGCTTCTTTAGAACAAATTGTCTAAATTATGGAGTTTCAGATGAATAGTCATTTAACATCACCATTTTCAGATTTCATCTTATTTCTTTGAATTTGTCTTCACTTAAGTGTTTGGTGAAGATATCTACCCATTGTTGATTCGTCCCAACAAATTGTAGATTAATGATTCCTATTTATACATAGTCTCTTATAAAATGGTGTCTAACTTCAATATGCTTTGCCCTTGAGTGTTGCATTGGATTCTTTGAGAGATTGATAGCACTTGTGTTGTCACAGAGGATTGGAATCTGATCTTCTTCAAGAAGTCTTCAACTCTCATTCCAAAGGCTAGGGTTCATCACTCACTTCTTATCCATTGTATCCTACTGAGAGTAGGATCAAAGGACGTGGTGACAATGAATGATGAACATTGCCTATTTCATCTACCCACTCACCAACCTATTAATCTTTCATTTCTGATTCTGAAGTACATGATAAAAGCTAGGGAGGATTATCATCTGAAGAGTGGTTCTTTACCTTACGGTATGTTGTTAACAAGATTTTTCAAAGTATCTGAAATACTACTTGATAGAGGAAGCAGAGTAAAACTAGATGTTAAGAGTGATATCAATGCCTCTAACATTCACAAAATGGTGATCTAGACTAAAGCTTAAGCAGATGAAAATTTCACACCGAAAGCACAGTCTAAGGGGTAGCTTTCAGTAAGACGAAGCAGGAAGGGAAATGTTTCGTCTGAAAAACAAGCAAAGCCTTGATCGTCCAAAAGAATATCAGTAAAGGTAAAGGTTGAACAATCATTTGATAAGCCGATACAAGCCAAGATGATTCCATAGAAGGAGGAAAGCAAGGTTTAACAACCAACTCACCAAATGCCTTCAAAGAGGAAGGCTGAGATGCTCCAACCACAAAAGACACAGACTGTTGAAAAGAAGATGAAGACATCATCTAAACAGCAGCTAGTAACTTATAACCCTCCTCAACTGATAAAAAAAAGAAGATTTGAAGATGAGGGTTATAGGTGAATTAACACCTGATTGTAACTGAGGTTCAATTATCATCAGAGAACCTTTTAAACAGAAGGTTAAGGTTCAAGTTAGACCTATAATAGTAAATGATCAGACGAGACATATTCTAAGTTCTGAAGAACGAAGACTTTATAGTATTCTGTTAGACAAAAAGATGGAACCATATCCATCTGATTGAACCTAAGTTTTCTATATTATTCAGTGGTATTTTTATAGTTTTTTTTGTACTTTTTGGCTCGTTTTAATGGATATTGTGCTTAATTTATTTCAAGTGTGCTTGTTTTGAATTAACAAAGTTTGAGGGTAAAATTGTCATAATTAATTAGTAATTACACTCACTTTTTGTAGGATAATTGATATTACAAACTATTGTTTTTCATTGCTAGGTATAAAATCAAGGAAGAAAACCCTTCGGGACAAGTTAGCCGCGACAAATGCCTCACTTTGCTGCAGCGAAAGATGTGAATCAACAGCCAAATGCTTTCAGGAAAATTTGGTTGCGGTGAACCCATCACTTCGTCGCGACAAAACCTTTAAATCAATAGCTCAAACCTTTCGGGAAAATTTGGTTGGCTCCTTACTTCACTGCGGCAAAAACTTCAAAACAGCAACCTGAAACTCGAGCCATTTTTGGAAACTTCACTTGCCCATGCTTATGACTTGACTCAAATATCATTAAAAAACCCTATTTTAGGATAAAAAGGAGGTATCAGGCAGCAGAACCTATTCTATTCACACTCCTTTATCATTTTCTTTGCAGAACACTCTTCCTCCTCCATAGTTTTCTTCCACTGTTAAACCTCCACCATGGATCATTCAGATTCATTCAAAGTTGTGAAGTTTCTGGGTTCTATGAGTAGCTAGGCATTTTTTCTCCTCTTGAAGGTGAAGCAATGGCTAGAGTTCAATGGGCTGAAAAAGGGGAGTAACTTAATCCATAGTTCAGCTATGAGTTTATATATCCTAGGTCTAGGATTTATGATTTGTAGATGAGCAATTTGATTATAGTTTTAATCAAGTGTCGAATATTCATTATGTGTTGGATGGATTGGTTTATGTAGAACTTTGAGCTTAAATGTATGACGTTTCATATATGTCTATTAAAAATCTTTTTGATTCTCTATTGTCTTTCATGGTTATGTTTAATGTTAAGATGATTTTAGATTTCATTTAACTAATTGAATTGGCTAATCCTACTACACACACTAAGAGCACTTAATGGGATTTTAAAAAATGGAGTTTTATTGATTAAGATCCTGGACTTGAAAAGTCTTTCAAGGTTTGCATTTTTGAAACTTAGTGGTTTCTACTCTCTCTTTAATCATTTCGAACAATGATGGCCAAACCTCACTTTCAAGAGGACTTTATCATTATATAGTCTTTTTTTTTCATCCTTCAATTTTATATCTCCCTAAAATCCAAAACATTTATTTTTAATTTCAATTAGTTCTACCAATCAGTTTGAAAATAAACCCCTTTTCTCCAAATTAGTTTGCATAGCATAACATATAGGTTAATTTAGATTCAATTGGTTAGGTTCCAGTTAAGTGAACAATCTGAGATTGAAACCTATAGTGGAATTCTTGGAATATTTTGATTTAGCTTCCAAGAGCTTAACGTAATAAAAGTTTAATCACCATCGAAGATTACGAAAGATCTTTATACAATCTATCCAGTGACAAGCAGAATGATAATCAAGATTATACCAGATGTACAACCTAGAAGTCCAGTACTTGTAGTCAACAAAGAAAAAGGGAAGAAGAAGAAGTTTCCTAAAAAACGAACAGTTGATCTCATAAAAGAAAAAATTTAAGCGGCAGAAAAGCATATACATAATGTATGTCACGCAGCTTAACCTGTAATCACCTATGTATCACATCATATATCAAGGGAATCAAGAAGTAATTTTGGAGCATCTACTACAGATGAAAGCTTCAAGATAGTTGGCACAATATTATAAGGAAGGTATGAAAGTATCACCATTGAAGGTATCGATTTAACTTAGTAACCTTTGTGCATTTGCTCATTCATTTCAAACCCTTAGGTTTCATTCCTTTAGTTTACAATATTTTACACCTTCTAGGGGAACTGATTTACAAATTAGCTAGATCTAATGATCTTGATATCCCTGATGTAAAACATCCTTTCAATATACCCTCAATTAAAATTATAGAATTAGATGATTCACCTAGAAAACCATCAGTTTTTGAACATATTCATCCACTTGGTGAAATACTATAAAATGCCACTATTAATTCAGAGCTCTTGAAGAATTTCAACAAATGGAATGAAGCTAGTCACAAGCAGATAGAAGTTCAGGAAGCCTTAGCTAAAAACATTGAGGAAATTAATAATAAGGTTAATGAACTGGGTGATGCAGTTGGTAATCTTCATGAGGAAATATCACTTCTACATGTTTCTATAGAAGAAGACCTCAAGACGATCCACACTGATCTTCAACAAATGTTTTCTGAAATTTTTAGGCGTCTAAAATAAACCATCTTTTTTATTAATAAGAAATAAGGGGAGAATAATAGAAAGGAGAATTAGAAAATTTCTGGATAATGTTTTATTCATCTAAATATTATTTTTGCTTTATTCATCTGAAACTTATTTTTATCTTCTAATATTATAATCAAGAAGACTTCACTTCTTCTATTGTTTTGATGAAAGTCAAATAATAATAATAATAGAAGTGTGTGAAATATTTTGATGAATTTATTAAGTGCACAGATAAATATAAGTGGCACAAATCAACAACTTAAGACAATACTTAAGTACAAGCTGAATAAAACAAAGCGTCTAAGACGGATCAGACGAAGTGATCAAGTTTAAGACACCAGACGAAGCGTACAAATCTAAGTATGTCAACTTAATTGAAGAATGTGTGAGAACATCAGTTAGTTGGAGTTGGTTACATGACTCAACTAATAACAAACTTTAAAAGACTCTACAAGCATATTTCTCAAGAAGATCATTGGAGATTTAAGTTATAAATATTAGTTGTAGTCGTAGACTTAAAAAAGAAAAGGGGGAACTCTGAATGTACAAAAATATTTAGAGAAATTCTGTGCTCAAGTGCTCATGCTGTGAAAAATATTCTGAGAGAAAAGAAAGAAATAAAGAGAGCAAAACATCTGTAACGTGAAGGTCAAACAATATCTTTTCGAGTAAAAGAAAGGCTAGAGCCTGAAGAGGCTAAGGAAGCAGATAAAGAATACTTTGTGAAAGGGACCTAAAGAGGCTCTGTAAGTGTAGAAATAATACTTGTAATGTTGAAGGAGATAGTGAAATCTCAGACGAACTCTGAGGACTAGACGTAGCCTAAGGTTAAGGATGAACTAGAATAAATCACGGTGTAATATTCTCTAACTCTTACCTTTTTAATTTTCTTGTTGTTAGAAGAATAGATACTAATTTCCACTATAGCATTACTCATCAAATTATGTACATTGTTTAATCTTGTATTCATCTAAATTTGTCAAGAAAATCCGGAAGATTTTAAAGATTTATATCTTAGACAAGTTAACACAATTCAACCCCCCTTCTTGTGTATTTTGCATATTATACGTGATTTATATATTAACAAGTGATTTACTTCAATATAAATATATGAAATGTTTCACTATACAGATATTGTCTCCAGATTTTCAAAGAAAATACTACTATAGCCAGTTCTAAATCATGTACAGGGTAATTGAACTCACAAGACCTTAACTATCTCAATACATATGCAATCACTCTGCCGTATTGCATCAGAATACATCCTAATCCCCGGTGTGAAGTATCACTATACACAACATATGCTTCAAATCCAGATGGATTAGCAAACACCAGTGTTGTAGTTAATCAGTGTTTTAATTCCTTGAAACTACTTTGGAATTCATCAATCCATATGAATGGTATATTCTTCCTCGGAAGCTTTGTCAAAGGGGCTGAGAAACTTTGAATCTCTGATATGTTTCTCATAACTTCCCACTTCATCACTACCTCAACTTTCCTAGGGTCTGCCTGTCTTTCCTATTCAGTTACTGTATGACCCAAGAATACTACTTGATCAAGCCAAAATTCACACTTACTGAACTTGACATACAATTTTTTCTCACTCATTATCTACAGGACTAACCTTAAATGCTCAAAATGTTCCTCTCTACTCTTTGAATACTCCAAAATATCATTTATGAATACAATCACAAAAGTAAGGTTGAAATACCTTATTCATCAATGCCATAAAAGCCGTCAGAAGATTTGTCAACTAACAAGGCATCACCAAAAATCTCAAAATGCCCATATCTTATTCTGAGTGCACTCTTTGGTATATTTGCCTATACTATCTTCAACTGATAATACCTTGATCTCAAATCTAGTTTAGTGACCGCTTGAACTCCTTGTTATTGATCCAGTAAATCATTTATTCTTGGTAATAGATACTTATTCTTCACTGTCACCCAATTTAATTGTCTATAATCAATATATAATCTGAAAGTCCTATCTTTCTTCTTCATTAACAAAACTGGGGCTCCCAAGGTGACAAACTTTGTCTAATAAAACCCTAATCCAACAACTCCTATAACTAAGCATTAAGTTCCTTAAGTTCCACAGATGCCATCACATACGGAGGAATAGATATAGGAGTAATACCTAGAATAAGGTCAATAGTGAACTCCGTTTTACTTCCCACTATCATAAGGTATATACTCAAACATCCGAAGGATATTCAAGTACATATCATATGAAAGTGGTATGTGAGAGGAAACATAATCTCTTAAATGGCATCATAAGTATACACAATACTTAAAAGCCTCAACTCCTCATTTCATTCATTCATAAAAGTTTACATTGTAGTCATTAAACTAATATTTACAAAACCAAATATAAGAAAGTTTACAACCCCTTATACACAAGCTCTACATGACATAGATAAACTACATAGAAATAACTATAACTCCTCTAATGCCAGCTGACAGACCTTTGAGCCATATCATAATCAAAAATGTTCTTTTAGAAGATCTTAGAAATCTAGTTCTCCTGTCTCGTACCTAAAAAGCCACGTTGCACTTTTGAATGAGTTTTGCGAACTCAATGAGTGAACCATCATTGATGATCTCACCCTAGTCAAATACACAAATATCATACAACCAACCAATTGCACAATATTTTCCATCACAATAAAACATAATGAATGTCATACACTTCACATACGTTCTTTTAGAACTTGTACAACCCATTCAGTCACATTATCATGATATATCACAACTTTAGAAAAGATTTCATAAGCATATATTTCATAATCATAAATATACAAATGCAGATGCATATGAGACTCTAAATTCCTTATTATTTGTTATGATTGGGTGCATTTCGGATACAGGTACAGATACAGATATTGGCTCATTGAGCTCAGTCAGATACAAAAATCATGGAGTAAACTCTATGTGCAGAATTATGAGCTTAAAGCTCTTTTAGATTGGCTACTCTGATCACAATGCCTTTATCTAAACATGCACCTTTTGAAATGCATCAAATAACAAAATATGCTATGAATAACATTCATTTATGATGCACAGACAGAATCTTATATTCATCGAACCTCAATCTAGCATTCAACTTTCATTGAGTTTCAGAATTCAATCAGAGTTCAGTAGCAAACAAATATAATTCAAATTTCATATGCAAATAGAACACTTCCAATACATTCCTGAATATCAAACTCCTCATACCTTTAAAATTCAAAATTCATATATAGATGCTAAATAGTTCAATAATTGGAAGTTGAACAAAATCACTCAATTCTAGGAAGATCATCTAGGTTGACTAAAAAATGCTCCCTTTAGCTATTACCTTGAAGTCCTGGTAATGTCTAGAAGTGGTCGCTCAACGTGCTCCTCTATATATGATCACATACATTTATATGTCACTCATTTTCATTTTTATAAGAATAATCAGTTATAAGTACATTTATGTATGTATCAGGTATTATGCATGTTCAATAACAAATTCTCATATGTGTTTCTTTAATTCACTTTATAAACAATTTACATCATCTTCCAATCACTATTTAACCTTTCATTCAAAATCATCTAAAGTCATTTAAGAACTCATTTAAACCTTACTACCCCATCTGACAACACCCTAGCATTAGATAGTTGCTCTTTTTCTCCATAGTTCTGGTCACGATCGTGGTGTCCCTGCCATGATTGTGACAGTTTTGCTAGCCAGGCCATAACCATGCTATAAGGGTCACGATCGTGATGGAAACACTTTCTGTTAGGTCAAAAATCATGAGGTGAGGGCCACGATCGTGTCTCATAAATTTTTCTTCCTCCATTCTTCCTCCAATTTTCCCATCATTCACTACCTCTAATACAACATCATTACACTAATTCAATTACCAATTTGATTACATTCCCTTCTCAAACTCTATTAAATTGATTAGGAATCTTCAATTACACAAATACCATTCATAACATCCACAACATCACATTTATAGCATCAAGCAAGTTGTTTACTAGGTATGTCCTCATTTTAAGCCCCAAATTAAGTCCAAAAATATCATAATTATTCACTTCATCCTTAATAGGTTCAACCCTAGCATAATCACAACATTTCCATAAAAATTCACTGCCAATGATCATGTCATCCCCTGCCATGATCCAACAGAAACCAATCTCCCATTTCTCCTCTAGTTTTTTCCAGTTTTCCTCAAGACAGATTTTTAGTTCAGTTTTTTTATGACCATTTAGACCTAGAAAATGAAGTTTTAAGGCAACACTTTCTTCTAATAAGATGTTCCTCTATGTCTTTAGTTTCTAATGACATCAAACCAATACATTGTGGTTCATTATCATGTAACTTACAATCAAAGTACTATAGACTATTCTCATACCTCGACAGAACACAATTCTCAACTTCAAGCCAAATTTCAAGACTCTTAAGGACAGATTTCAAATTCGATTCCTTCATGAAAAATGTGGTCATATGTTTATATTGTTGTCTAAATCAAAATCCATCCAATTGGATTATTGAAAGTTCAAGTTATGGCCAAACTACAGATATATGTTCAGTGAAACACTGCATATAACATTCTCTAGCACAATTCATTTCCAAAGTTCTATCATTTCTTTGTCATTTCTTCATCAAGATCAACTCTATTTCCAATTCAAAACATCCACAAAAAAATTTACAAATCATTGTTCATTTTATCAATAAAAACAGAATATCGAAGTATCTATACGTTGATCATTTTTAAAAATCATTTGTACCTTCAATACATCTCAAAATCATCCCTATATCAACTTATGAATCATTTCTCATCATATGAACAAGAATTTAACATAACCTAATTAATTCCTCATCAATGTAACATCATATGTTAACACCTTTATCATGTTCATTTCATCCCAAAATATCATCACATATGCTTATATTTAAACAAACCATAAAGGTTTAGGTTCTACTTGATTAAACTTTAAGATCATAAAAAATCACCTAACCCTATCTTTCCCATATATCACATCACCATTAACTCTTATGGAGGAATGGGTTAGGTCTTCTTGTAACAAGGTGAAAAAGACAAAGAAAACAGGAGTAAATGATGGATGAAAACAAGGTGCAACATTAATGAAGTTTGGTGAAGCAAAAACGTGAAGAAGAAGAAGAAGAAGAAATGAAGAAGATGAATGTGGGAGAGTTTCACTTAATGTGTATAATTATTTTCATGAGTGACAACATTATTCACGTGTATGTGTTTGTCATATAATGCATAAGTGCACCTCTAAATTCTCAATAAACTCTCATAACTTTAATCATGGGACAATGTGATGTTACACTCTGTCTCCTTATCTAGGGGTAACCTAGACAATTCAGTTGGAAATGTATCCAGGAAATCTCTAACAACAAGAATATCCTTTATTGTCTACTCAGTATGGGTATCAACTATATAGACTAGATAAGCCTCACATCCACTTCAAATCAGTCTTAAAGCACTCATTGATGAAATCAATCTGGCTAGCATTGCTTGAATAACACTTCAAAATATTACTCTCGATTGATTAGGGGATTCAATAATCAGCTGCTTAGTGTAAAAGTTCTTCACAACCCTATGAGCAGTAAGCGAATCCAAACCTAAGATGAGGTCTATCTCTTTCAACTACAATACTATCAAATTATCTTCTACTCTGCGTGATCAACTAGAATCATGCACACTTTACACACTTCTCCAATTACTGTAGTACTACATACCAATGTATTCACCTCTAAGCCACATTTCAAAATCTCTCTCTCACAATGCTGTTTAGATTCCAGATGCGGTGTGATAAATGAATGTTTATATCTTGGATCAAATAATGCAAATGCTTTAAATTGAAAGACATTTAACACACCTGCTTTAGATCTAGGGAGTGTTGGGCCTCCTGTCTCATAATATCATATATTTTAGCCTGAGACTGCGGTTGATTACTCTGCACCTCAGTCCTAACAATAGGACTAGTTGAACTTATTCTACCTCTACCTCTACCTCTCGGTCTTGATCCATAAGCTCTACTATATTGGATGGTCATTTTAGTCACTAATCCTCCTCTCACTCCAGTTTGTGCTTCAAAAATTGCAAGACAATCTTTCATTTGATGTTCAAAAGAGCCACATTGAAAGAAAGCTCCCAATATCTTCCAACATTCTCCACCATGTTTCTTTCCATAGTGCTCACAACTAGGCATCTATTGTGTCTAGCCAAATACTGGACCTCTACCACTACCAGCTTGTATAAAACTGCTTCTAGGTCTAAACCCTGACTATCTCGATCTAATCAGTGGTTAAAATGATCTATTTTAGAATTTATTGAATCTCCTATCAGAATCAACTTGAGGCTCACTAGTTCTCTTCATTCTAAATTCTTATCTATATTCTCCTTGTCCATCTTTTAGTAATTGTTTAATTTTGATCAAGGAAGCTCATAGTTTTGTAAAACCAACCAAATTAGTAATGGGCGACCTAGTCCTGATCTCCATATTCATCTTATCCTCAAACCGTCTACATTTATCCTCCTCAGTCGGAATCAAGGCACTAATATACCCCATTAACTCATTAAATCATATCTCGTATCCAGTTACATTGAGACTTCTCTACTTTAGATCTAGGAACTCCTTCATCTTCCGATCTAAATAGATCTTTGACATATAATTATCTTTGAAAACTTTCAAAAAGTCTTCCCACATCAATCTGCAATGTCAAGTGGTACTATTGGGAATAGTCTTTTGCCACTGGTAAGCTAGACCTTGTAGTAATGAAACTGCTTAGTCAAACCATTCGTCAAACTCAAAGTCCATCTGATCGAATACCCTTTTGTTCTTTCTAACTATCCTTCAACCTTAGTAGGGTCTGTACTTCCATAGAAGTCTACAGCCCCTTGCTTCCTAAATTTATCATACCTCCTTTCTCTCCTCTTAGGAATTCTCTGAGACATTTGATCAGACCAAGGTACTGAAAAGTCTCTATTGGCTTCTCCAGACTCTAGGTTGGCTGACTTTGAAACTTCATCACCTATATGGATGACCTATAATAAACAATAATCTCGTTTACTATACGAGTCTCGCTCTATATATCATGTCTATATGTTCTTATATGTCCATATGGATGCCAAACTAGGCTTTGATACCAAAACCTGTAACACCCACCTCTATAAGGCACACACCCGAACATCTTGAGGACGTTCGAGAACATACCCTATGAAAGAAACATGTTAGAGCAATCACATTCACTTATATGGCATCATATAGAACATAATTATTCAAAAGATCAACTCATCATTCCATTCACAAACATATTTACATTGTATCATTTCACTATATATTCCACATATACAATACCAAAAACATATGAGAATTTATTACTTTTTACAACATGTTCTATATGAAATGAGGAACTAAACAAAAATGTTCTAACTAAACTCCTTAGTATTAGCTAAATAGACCTTTGAGCCATTCGTGACTTCAGAAATGGAGAGAACTAGACTTTAACTAGTTTTCTTTAGGAGTTAAGTCATCCTAGTACTTGAAAATCAACATTTGCAATTTTCATGAATTTTGCGAACTCAGTGAGTGAACCATCCTCAATGTGCTCACTCATATCAAACATAAAGATCATTTAACATTCCAATTCATAGATAAATCATATAATCAAATATTACATATCACGTCATAAATACAATTTGTGTACACTATTTTGTATTTCTATTTCAGAATAGTCCGAACAATTCACTTCAATAATTCGTTTAATACTTATCAAATTATATAAGCAAATGCACATGTGACTTCTTTTTCTTTTTTTTTTGTTGTGACTGAGCACTTTTTTACTATCCTACATCTGTTGGGGATACCGACCCATTAATAACTGTCATCTAATCATGCATATCAATATGATGAAATGCATCATTTCTCATTATATGCAATCAATTACTTTCATTCATTACACATAGTCATTTCACATATTCATCGGATCTAAGTTCAGCATTCAACATTTTTGTTAAGCACACATAATTTTTTCCGATTCATATTCAATTAGTAAACACTTCCATTACAATCTCAATTATCAAACTCTTTAGACCATAAATGTCAGGAATTATCACATTCACGTCAATAACAATTTAATGGCTAAAATTTAAATAGAGACAATTAAATCCCAGAAGGAAAACATCTAGGTTAACTCACAGTAAGCTCCATATTAACTATTGCTTTAGCAAACCAAAAGTATCTAGATGCTAGCATTTGAATTGAGCATCTAAAGCATGCAATTCACATATTTAATATGCATTAATAAGTCATTCATTCATATAAGTATTCAATCATGCACATGAATGTAACATTTTCAATGTATGCTCAATTAACTATTCCTGGGTGTACATTCTTAACCACAAGTCTTGATCATTTAAACATTATCACTTGTATATGTCTAGCGTGCAATTAGGTTTACACCTCAAGTAAACTTGATTATTCTAAATTCATCAATCAATCATTCACCAATCCTTTTCTAACATCATAATCATATAATATCTAAATTTTCATTCATTCATACCTTATACACATTACTCATATCCTTTGGATCATATTTACATCCATAAGAACATTTTCATTCCGATAATGCTCATAAATTTTGAAACTTTAGACACATTGGTATCAACAATCCATTCTTAGGTTGTAACCTCAATTAACAACCTAAACATATCAAACACTTTATCAACTAATCCACCATCAAACTAGGTTCTTTCAAACCTTAATCAAGTCTAAATGCACCAAAGTAAAGTAGCTTATCATTAGTCAGTTCAAACATCACACAAAAGAGAAGAATTCACTTCCATTGTCTTTTCCACGATCGTGGACTCAGCCGAAACTTTCTCATCCATTTCTCTTCAAAAATTTCTAGATTTTAACCCTTACATACTATAACAAACATATCTTCTTCATAGTTCATCATTTAGACTTCATTTCCTTATCAATTTCACCTCAATTCCATTTCAAATTCATCTATACTACAACTCATAAATTATAATTTAGCATTCATACAAAAATAGAACAAAAATGTATCCCTTTGTTCATTAAGTTTCAGCACACATCCAACACCGTTAATACCATCAATCTATCCCTAGACTGTCATCATATTTGTTATGCTACATATACCAAAAGAAGTCAATGATTCATTTACTTGTTCAAATCCAAAAACTCTTTAAATCCTCAAGTAACCTAGCTCCTCCAAGCTTTCACGATCATCACTGTTTTAAGGATGAAATGATTGGGTTCTTCATCAACAAGAAGCAACAAAGAAATCTTATGAGTGAGTTGAAGGAGTTTGGCAAGATTCAAGGTCATGAGTGTAAGGGTGAGATTGTCGTAAATGTAGAAGAAAGAAGAAGAAGAAAATATGTAACAAAAGTATAAATGAAAGACAAAGAAATGGACTTTCCTATATATGAATCCTGAGTATAGGTGTTTGGCAAGTGTTGTGACACTTGTCACTTGCCACATGTCTTATACTCATGGGCCCAACTTTCTTTTAATAACTAGTCCATTTTTCTCTCCATATCCAAGCCATTTGTCACCCAATTGTCTAAGCCAATTGTCACTAAATCCTAATACCACGTGTCACATATTACTATTACTATGTGTCACTTATTTCTTCTACCATTTTTCAATTTGTCATGCCACTTGGCATTTTTTCATATCCAAAAATACCCATAAATTCATAAATCCCACAATTGTAACAAATAAATTCCAATTTAATAATTGAAAACCATTATACCAAATTTCAAGACATAATAATGCACAATTCACATCATATTCATTTTAAATCGTTCATACCTCAGAATATGTCAATTAAATGCATATACAATCTTTAAAATATGTACATGATCATAATTCATATGTGTATGCTAATAATATTCATGTAAATGCAATGCATTTCATAATTTCTCAAGGCTGCTTCTCATATACAATGGTCTAGGGTCCTAATCTTTAATATGGAGCAATAGGTTATTACATACTGGGGATTTGTTCTAGAACCCTATCCATCTTTTTTTCATTTGAGAACCAAAAGAGAAAATAATCTTCCCCTATTTACTCATTTCTACACCAAGACAAGCTTGCCTTATCTTAAGATAGACTAATTTTGCATCAGTGAGAAAAAAGGCCTTTTGTCTAAACAATAACCCAATAAGGTACTTAACTAATGTGATTCCCTATGGGTATCTAGAAACTATGTATGTAAAGGTATTTGCCCAAAAAGTTGTAAAAAGACCTAGGCTATCCGACTCGCAAGTATATGAGATATTGTAGTTGATAACCCAGGGTCATCTTCCACCACGGAGGTAAAATTGGTCAACTTAAATTAAGTTTGAATTAAAAATAACAATAAAAACAATGTCTTTCTAAATATTCTATCCGATTTTTGAATGAAAGCTTTTAAGGAAAATTATGAAATTAAAATGAAAAGTAGATGGAATAAAAAAGATTAATCGAAGTTGAAAAACTCTTTGAATTTAATTTCACTAATTTAATCTCTTATGCTTGATTAAGGGAACAATGATTAGATTGTTGTCGTATTAAAATTCATAGTTGTGGAGATCTCTAGTCCCTCTCAAGTTTCCAATTTTAGGTCTTGCCTTCTGCTTCAACTTCTTTCCCAGATGAATTTTTTGCTCAAATTGAATAGGATTTAACTCTAGCTCTCACTTTCAGGCTCTTCCAAGCTTCCACCTCTCTGATATCTTGCTCTTCATTCTGAATCACTCTATTTTCTTTCTTTGTTTCTCACTTTTGTTTATCTTCTTCTTCTCTATCTCTGTTGGCCTCCCTTTTGTTTGAGTCTCTCTGTGAGTGAACCAACGAAACTTTGAGCGAATAATCATCAACTGACACTCTCTCTTCCTTTTATTGGACTCTCTTTAGGTTTATGGTTGCATACCCTCATGTCATTAGCTAAAGCCAGAATTAATGTTAAAAATTTTCATGGGTGTGCATAGGAAGTCACAAGTGTGACACCCCTTTGCATATCTGTGAGAGAGTATAACAACTTTATACTATGAATGCCTAAGATCTAATAAGAGGAAGTATGCCATTTACCTTCTTAATGTATATTGAGATATTTGAACTTCAAAGTGATGAAGTCTCTATTTGATATTCACCTTATAGGATGCATGAAAACAACACTTTGTTACTAGAATAAGTATTGGTATCACTCATACACCAGGGAGTCACAACTCACTTGTCTCCTTCTTTAAACTTGCCTTTAGAGAGAGAAGAGAGAGAGATGAAGATTGAAGTGTTTTGGATGAATGATGGAATGAATAAAATGATAGTCCACACTCCCCTTTTGTTCACCTTGAGCCGTCCAAACATAGGGAAGAGGGAGAGTTTTTGTTGTCTTTTTCCATGCAACTCATTGAAAATGTTGAATGACAAAACAAATAAGACAAAATGGAACAATCTTCCATCTCTTCTCTCTCCCATGCCATCTCCCCTTAATTAATTA
>JAOSBO010194825.1:0-19647 GCA_027563915.1 Erythroxylum rotundifolium | reverse complement strand
TAATTAATCCCCTTTTTCCAAAGATGAATTAATTTATCCACTCTAGATGTCACTTAGTAATCCCTTACTTAAGTTTTTCTTAGAGTTTCTTAAGTTCCAAAACTTCAAATTTCACCTCCTAAGTTCCTTGGGTCTCCCAACTCACAAGAAAATCCTAGTCGAAATTTCCTTCAATCTTCTAGCAAAAACTCCCTTTTTCAAAGGCGAATTTATACCAAGACAATTTCCAATAATCCAAAGGAATAACAAATAAATCTAAGGAAAAATCAACAAGTGTATAAATATTCAGTCATGGATTCAAGCCAAATTCAATATTAAAGCATCATCAAAAACATCAAATCCCTAAGAGAAATTAAAGTTTTAGCCACAAATCATCATGCCAAGCAATCCAAAATTATAAATGCTAGACAAATTCATAATGAATCAATTATAAATGAAGAACAAAGCTCTCCAAACTCCTTTGCGTGGTTGCTTCGTAGGCTGTGAGTGGAGAATGGAAGCTTGCGTTTTTGTTGCACCTCTTAGAAGACTAGCAGCGTGAGTGGAGGTGTTGTTTTCGTCTCTCAATGTGGAGGAGCTACGTTATTTTCTTATGGAGGTTGGCATTGAAAAGAAAATGTAGGTTGGAGCTTGGAAGTGGAAAAATAAATCAAGGCTTGTGTGAGGCTAGTGAATCGAATGCTGGAGAGGAATTAAGTGCGTGAATATTGAATGGGGGCTGCGTTGTGTAAGGAGTGGATGGAGGGTGTGTAAATGGAGAAGGCGTTTTGTGGAGTTGTTGGTTTCGTGTGAGTCAATGGAGTAGCTTGGTTGTCTTGCGTGGATTGAATGGATGCTGCGTTGCTGGGCATTTGTGAAGGCTTGAAGTGGGTTGCTTTGGTTGGCTGTTGGAGTTACGTGAAAGTGGATGGGAGTAGCTTGGATTGGCGATGGCTGTTGTTTTTTACGTGAATGGCAGTAAAATGAAGCTATTTCAGTCTTGTGTGTGCTAGGATGCGTCCTTCAAGTCTAGAGGCTCTTGGATTCAGCTTGTGCGTGAAAGATAGGAGAGGAATTAAAGGCTTGCGTCAGGCTGGTGAATGGAATGCTGGAGATAACGTTGTGGAGGGGTCTTGCGTCAAGCTGGTGAATGGAATGCTGGAGATAACGTTGTGGAGGGGTCTTGCGTGAGTTGGATGCTGCAACAGTGAAGGTAAGTGAGTGGACCCCTGTGGTATTGAGTGTGGGATGGAGGCTACTGCATCGATGACTGCGTGCGTGAATAATTGGAGGCACTTTATCTGTGAGTCCAGGCTGTGTTTGTATGGACTGGGGGCTGTGTGCTGGGAGGAACCGTGAGTGGAGGCTTTGGTGAGTGTATGGGAGCTGCTGCATGTACTGAAATAATTAAAGGTGTAGGGCTGGATGGATGATTAAATTTTTTTTGCTGATCACGTTGAACTATCTGCTTTTAAAAACATGTTGACCATCCTCCCTTGTATGACTCTATTCATTGGCAGCCTTCTCTTCTTTTGCTCTATTTTTCCCAAAAATTCCTAACACTCAAAGATAATACAAAAATAGCGATTTAGTATATATTTACTCCAAAATACTACACAATTGACCCAGATTAACGCATTAAATAATATTCTATCGGTATATCTATCAATAAGTAAAGAGGGAGGCAGAAGGAGGCACATCATCCACTTTTCTTTCATTATTTTTCCTCTCTTGCCTATCTCTAATCTCTTCCATACTTCCACTGTCAAAACCTCCACCATGGGTAACTCAGATTCATTCTGAGTTGTGAAGCAGATTCATTCCAAGTTGTGAAGCTTCCGAGTGTAATGCGTGGCTAGGCGTTTCTTTCCCTCTTGAAGGTGCAACAATGGCTAGAGTTCAATGGGCTTAAAAGGGGAGTAGTTTAATCCATGGTTCAGCTATGAATTTATAACATCCTAGCTCTAGGATTTATGATTTGTAGTTGAGCTATTTGATTATGTTTTTAATCAAATGTTGGATAGTCATTAAGTGTAGGATCGATTGGTTTATGTAGAACTTTGAGCCTAAATGTATGAAGTTTCATATATGTCTATTTGTAATCTTCTTGATTCTCTCTTATTTTGCATGGTTATGTTTGATGTTGAGATGGTTTTGGATTCCATTTGACCCATTCAGTTTGCTAATCCTACTACACACACTAAGAACACTTAATGAGATTTTAAAAATGGAGTCTTATTGATTAAGATCCTGAACTTGAAGAGTCCTTTAAGGTTTACCATTTTGGAGCTTAGTGATTTCTACTCTCACTTAAATCAATTTCGAACTATGATGGCCAGAAATCATTTTCAAAGGGACTCTATCACTGTTTAACCTGTTTTTCATTCTTCTGTTCCTATATCCTGAAAATCCAAAAACATTCGTTTTACATCCAAATTAGTTTAATTAATGAGTTCAAAAGTCAAAACAACATGTTTCTCCAATTAGTTTGCATAGCATGGCATGTAGGTTAATTTAGGTCCAATCATTTTAGGTTTTGATTAAGTGAACAACCTAGAGTTACACCCTATAGTGCAATTCTAGGATTATTTTGATTTAACCTCTAAGGATTGAACGAACAAGGTAAGAATCAAATGGTGAACCAGGCAATTGAATCTTCAGGTTAACTTTTGTCATTTTGCTGCTAAGTAGGGTTAAGAGTCTCTAGATTTTATTCTAAGTAGTTTAGTTTCACCCTTGTTAATAGTATAGTTTTCTTTTTGCTTAGCATCTAAATTTTTGGAAATACAAACAAAATACTGATTTTCTTCATATTTTTTTCGTACTTAGCATTTTACATCTGCATAGTTTAAAGTTTTGTTTGTTGTCTCCTGTGAAAGTTTGCCGCGGCCAACTTGCAGAATTTTAGGAGGATTCCTTTCGGATGATTCACACCGTGGCCAACTTTCTACTTCACCGCAGCTAACTTTCCTGCTCAGTTTTTAATATTTCTTTACCTGTGCATATATATTTTCACATACCTACACCCACTTGCATCCATCACATCTCATATTTACCTAGCTTTGTGAAATTGCAAGTCAAATTTGTTCATTCTCATTCTCTTTTGAATTTTTCCTTTGTATGCCTCGAAAAACCAAACTCCTACCCTTAGACCCGGAAATTGAGAAAAGTTAGGAAGGAAAAGAGACTAAGAGGGACAAGCAAGGCAGTGGAATCTAGCTTGTCAAGCAGTGAGAATGAATCATTAGAAGGGGAGATAATGGATAAAAATTCAGTTAATTTGCAAAACGAAAATCTTGATGCTAATCAACTTAGGAACGGTGATAATGGAGGTAATGGAGAGTAGGAGAGAATTGGTGAAAATAATGGAAACCTTAGAAGGAGGACCATTAGAGAAATTACTACCTCTTATGTGAATTATGATCCCTTTACCGTTGCCTGCCCTAATTTTGATGTGAATTTTAAGATAAAAGGATTGCTTATTAACTCTCTTCCCAAATTTCATGGTTTGAAAGGAGAAGAGCCCTACATTCACCTGCAATCACTGTCTATGATTTGCCAGAGCATGAAACCAATGGGAGCTTCTCTAAATCAAGTGTTATGGAAAGTTTTTCATCTATCATTGGAAGCTAAAGAAAGGGATTGGTACATGAGTCTTTTGAGACATGTAGAAAATGCCTATCACAGCTGGGGAAATTTAAGGAAGGCGTTCTTGGAGAAGTAATTT
Organism: Erythroxylum rotundifolium; assembly: GCA_027563915.1. Taxonomy (NCBI): domain Eukaryota; kingdom Viridiplantae; phylum Streptophyta; class Magnoliopsida; order Malpighiales; family Erythroxylaceae; genus Erythroxylum; species Erythroxylum rotundifolium. The sequence continues at coordinate 15,941 of JAOSBO010194825.1, read as the reverse complement.
CCTGCCTCTAGAACTTCATCAATGAGAAAGGAAATCTACTCTGCTCGATAAGACTTTGATGAGTCTCTCTATGATTATTTAAACCATTTTTAGGACCTATTGTCAAAATGGCCTCACCATCAAATACCAGACGAGCAGTTGGTGCAGTACTTTTATGATGGGCTGAAGAGTCAAGAAAAAGGTATGTCAGATGCAACCTCGGGATGTTCACTGATAGACCTCACCGTTGAAGAGGCTTGGGATCTGATTAAGAAAATGGTTATGAATCTCCAACGGTACAGTGCTAGAGACACTAGAGGCATACATGAGTTGAGAACTTCAATAGTACACTCTAGAAGAATGGACAGTCTTGACTCTAAGGTAGACTCTTTAGAGAATAAAATGACTACTCAACTAGCCCTTATTATTATAGAGTTGAAAAATATGGGTGTGCATCGTCCATAAATCCCTGTGGATCTTACTGCACCTAGTTGCAAAACTTGTGGTTCCATAATGCACATTGCTAATGTTTTCCCTATTCGATATGAATAGGTATCTGCTGTCTATCAGGTTTGGCCAAATTAGAAGTGGGACCTCTATTCTAATACATATAACGAGGGATAGAAATCAAATCCTCGACTTAGTTGGAGAAATGAAAAGAGTAGACCTCGAAACAGATTTTAGCGAGGTGGAGGGGCTGGGCCACCTACTAGCCAGTTCCAAAACCAATAGCAAGCTTTAACTGTTCCACAACAGGAAGACACCAATCAACTCTTGCATAATATGATGGAATTGATGAAGGAGGAGAGGACTTCTAATGACAACCAGTTCAATTCTTTATCTTCTCTTATTCGACAAGATTCTTCCAAGAATGCTGCTAGATTCAATACCTTAGGGAAAAGAATGGAACAATGAGAGGCAAAGACTGAAAACATCAACTTCTATGTCACTCAGCTATCCAATAATATGAGTGAGCAACAAGCTAGGAGCAATGGAACTAATCCCTCAAACATCGTTATAAACCCTAAGTTGAATGCCATCACTGTTCGAAGTGGGAAGCAAGTAAAGTTCTGTGATGCAGATGAGGAAGTAGTTTAGGAGGAGATTGAATATGATGAGATGTCTCCCACGCCTGTAAAGAAGCTCTAAGGAGAGAGCATTATTGGCTGAAAAGAAGTGCACATTTCTGAATAGCAAAGGAACAAATTTTGAGAGCAACGATGAACAAACAACAACAAGGAAGCATGTTGAGTCAGGTGAGCATAAAGCCAAGAACACCAATGGTAAAGAGGTAAATCTTAAAGACCCTCCTTTTCCTAATTCTTATTTGATGAGCAAAAGAATGACTGAAACTAAACATGAAAAGGATATTATCGATTTTTTTATTAAAGTGGAAGTTAATATCCCTTTGCTTGATCTTGTGAAATGGGTTCCTGCTTATACCAAATACCTTAAAGACCTGTGAACACATAAGAGGAAGTTTATGCCAAATGAAAGAGTTCAAGTAAGCTCAAATATGTCTGCCCTATTTAAATCTCAAATCCCTGTGAAATGCCAAGACCCTAGATCCTTTACTATCCCTTGTACTTTAGGTAAAGTTACTATAGGGGGAGCCTTGTTAGATCTAGGGGCAGCTATTAATGTCATGTCTAAGTCAATTTACACTTCATTGGGAGTCAAGACTCTTAAGTCCACTACGATAGTACTCTAATTGGCTGATAGGTCTATTAGGTATCTTAAGGGTATCATAGAGGATATTTTGGTACAGGTTAAATGTTTAGTTTTTCCTGCTGATTTTTATGTGCTTGACATATCTTCTAAACTTGCTCATGACACCACTCTGATTCTTGGTAGACCGTTTTTAAGGACTACTAACACCATGATTAGCATGAAATAAGGCACCATCACAATGGAAGTAGCTGACCAAAAAGTTTGTTTTAACATGTGTGAAGCAATGAAGCATCCATATTAAGATTACTCACTTTTGGGTGTTAACATGATTGATGTTGTTGTTGATGATGCTTGCTCTGAATTTGAACTACAAGATGATTCATTTGACTCTTAATTGTATTCACCCGATTTTACTATCAATGATGACCCCCTTTGGGAAAGGTTTTTTGTTAATGTTTTAGGTGATTCTGGCATCAAGGAGGCCAACACTGATATGGAAATCGATGAAATTGTTTCACTGCAACAAAAATCTCAGACTAAAGGTTTAACGTTTGGAATTGACAGAGATTGTAAACCTGATCGCATGGAACCTCGATTACCATTGGTTGAAGGAAAGGGAAGAAATCTGTTCTCTTTTGAACTTTATGAATTAATCCCTTCTGTTTTGCAACCACCTAAAATTGAATTGAAACCCTTACCCCTTACTTTAAAGTATGCTTTCCTTGAGTCTAATGAGTGATTAACTGTTATAATTGCCAATTGCCTGTCTACTGGTGAGGAAGAGAGACTCCTTGTCATTTTGATAGAGCATAAAAGGGCTATAGGGTGGACTTTAGCAGATATACTTGGGATTGGTCCAACTATTTGCACACATATGATTCTACTGAGTGAGGGTTCCAAACCTATAAGACAACTCCAAAGGAGATTAAACCCACTTATCCTAGATGTGGTTAAGAAAGAAATCACCAAACTTTTGAGTGCTGGGATAATATCCCATATCTAATAGCGAGTGGGTTAGTCCTGTCCATGTAGTGCCTAAAAAGAGTGGAGTCAATGTGGTTAAAATTGATAGGGATGAGCTTATTCCTACATGAGTGCAAAATTCATGGCATGTGTGGATAAACTATAGAAGATTAAATGATTCCACACGAAAAGATCATTTCCCTCTTCCCTTTATTGACCAGATGCTAGAGTGACTTGCAAGCAAATCTCATTACTGTTTTCTGGATGGTTTCTCTGAATACTTTGAAGTACCTATTGCACAAGAGGACCAAGATAAAACCACTTTTACATGTCCTCTTGGTACCTTCGCTTATTGAAGGATGCCTTTTGGATTATTTAATGCTCCAGGGACTTTTCAGCGTTATATGATGGCTATTTTCTGTGAATTTTCAGAAGAATGCATGGAAGACTTCACTATTTATGGTGGTTTTTTTAATAATTGCCTTACTAGTTGAAAAAGTTTTGAAACAATGCATTAAGAAGAATTTGATTCTAAACTTTGAAAAATGTCATTTCATGGTCAATGAGGGCTTAGTGCTAGGTCATTTGATTTCTAGCAAGGGATTTGAAGTTGATAAAGCTAAGATAGAGGTAATATCTTCATTGCCTTATCCTATTTGTGTTAAAGATATAAGATCATTTTTAGGTCATGCAGGATTCTATAGGCGTTTTATAAAAGATTTCAGCAAGATTGCACTACCTCTTTCAAAGCTTTTACAAAAAGATGTAAAGTTTGACTTTGATGATTCATGTAGAGATGCTTTTGATGGGTTAAAGTCTCAACTCATTTCTCTCCCTATTTTGATTGCCTCTGATTGGAACCTACCTTTTGAGCTTTCATGTGATGCTTCTAATTGTGCTGTAGGAGCCATGTTAGGCCAAAAGGAGGAGAAACTCTCAAGAGAAATTGTATATGCCTCGAAAACATTGGATGCAGCTTAAATCAACTACACAACAACATAGAAAGAGCTATTAGCAATAGTTGTCACCTTAGAAAAGTTTAAACCTTATCTGTTAAATTCTCATGTGACTATTTTTGCTGACCATGCAGCTATCCAATATCTGCTTAAAAAAACCACAACTTAGCCAAATTTGATAAGATGGGCATTACTTCTTCAAGAATTCGACATCGAGATAAAGGATCGACTCGGGGTAGTAAATCATGTAGCTAATCACTTGAGTAGGCTACCAGAGGATACTAGGGGAGTAGACTCTTCAGAGCTCACCTATGACTCTTTTCCTGATGCAGCTTTATGTGCTTTATTTTTAAAAGAGCCTTGGTATGCATATATAGTTAACTACCTCATGACCAGGCTTACCCCTCCTTTTATGTCTAAATTGCAATCACAAAAGCTCAAGAGTGAAGCAAGGCATTACATTTGGGATGCTCCTCATCCATGGTGAATGTGCAGTGACCAATTCATAAGAAAGTGTGTGCCTAATGAAGAATTTTATGCCATTATTTCAACTTGCCATTCCATGGTTTGTGGAGGGCATTTCAGTGCAAGGAGAACATCTAGGAAAATTCTAAACTCTGGTTTTTACTGGCCAACCCATTTTAAAGATTCTTTTACATTTTGGTAGTCTTGTGACAAGTGTCAACGTTTTGGAGGGTTAGGTAAAAGGCGTGAAATGCCTCAGCAGCTTTACTATTTTGCAAAATCTTTAATGTTTGGGGGATTAACTTCATGGGCCCTTTCCCTCCGTCTTTTGGTTTTGTATATATCCTTCTAGCCGTATACTATGTGTCCAAATGGATAAAAGCTATGCCTACTAGAAAAAATGATTACCAAATAATGTCTAAATTTCTTAAGTCCAACATTTTATGGAGGTTTGGGATTCCAACGGCTATGGTGAGTGATAGAGTTACACACTTCTATAATAGGGTAGTTGAGAATTTGTTTTCAAAAATTGGTGTTACTCATCAAGTCTCCACTACATATCACCCCCAAACCAATGGTCAGGCTGAAATATCTAATCAAGAGGTGAAGCATATCTTAGAGAATATAGTAAAGTCATCTAAGAAATATTGGAGTTTGCAGTTAGAAGAAGCACCATAGGCCTATCGGACTGCCTACAAGTCACCAATTGGGATGTCTCCATACCACTTAATCTATGGAAAAGCTTGCCACTTGCCAGTGGAGTTAGAGCATAAAGTATATTGGGCAGTTAAGCAGTACAACATGGACTTAGAATCTTCCAGGATGGAGGGAAAGTTGTAGTTGCAAGAATTGGAAGAGTTGAGGCTAGCGACGTATGAGAACTCTGGACTTTAGAAGGAAAAAACCAAGTTTGTGCATGATAAAGGCCTCTTGAGGAAGAACTTCAAAGAGGAAGATAAAGTGTTATTATTTAAGGCTTGTTTCACCTTTAAGCGAGGGAAATTTAACACTCATCAAGATAGTCAGTATATAGTCACAAAGATGCATGACTTTTGAATGGTAGAGCTTCTACATGAAGAGACTGGAGCTAAGTTTAAGGTGACTAGACATCTTTTGAAGCTTTACCATGAGAACCAGAAGGCTCCATAAATCTCAAGTTGTATCTTTCCTTCACTTGTTTACTTACTTTTGCCTTGTGATTGCTCATGACATTGTTTGATTCATTAGTTTGTTTAGTAAGGGGAGGGGAGAAACTAATCCAGTAGGAAAAGTAGTTTAGTTTTTAGTTTAATTAGTAGTTTTCAATTCAATAACACCCCTTTCTAATTCTGTTTCTTTCCTTTCTTTTATTGTGCTTAATCACTCTAAAGTATGATATATCTTTGAGTTTGGAGAAGTTTCGTTGTGTTGATTGTTTTGCAATTTCATTTCTTGAGCTTATTCAGTACCTTGCAACTCTACATATTCACTTAAAGGTTTTTTAAGTATCCAGATTTTTTCTTGTATTTCTTTGTCATATTTCTCACTTCTTTGTTAAAGTTTTATGCCTGCTTTTTCTTTGAGTTTGGGCTATGACAAGGTGCTCATATTTCTACTTATTTTCTTTTAGGACATCTTCGTTGTGGCGTGCATTCCACGTCGCCGTGGCGAAGTGTTTCTATTTCTTTCCACTTTCCTCTCGGGATATTTTATCCGAGGCGAAGATAGAATCTGTATTGATCGTTCATCTCATTCATTTGATTTTTAAAATATCAATTTACCATTTTACCCCTACCTATCCTTTACCCATTCATCTTCCTATTATTTTTTTTGTCTTTTCACTCAATTCTAACACTTAAGACTACCGACTCCCCCTTACCACTAGAGTATTTCACTGAAGCAACTCCTCCTTCTTCTCTGTTTACATCTTCTCCCTCTCCTTCCCTAACGTTTCCTATTACCTCCCCTACGTAGATATCTTCCTTATCTTTGTAAGTATCTCCAGTTGTCCTTCTTCTTCCATTTTTTGTCTCTTATGTGTTGTTGATATTTAGGGTAGAAGAGTTGGACACCTTCGTGCTCTCTATAGTATTTCGCTGCGGCAAAGTGGAATGTTCACCGCGGTGAAGTTACAGTCATTCTTGATTTGCTCTATTTATTTATTTGGTTTGTTTATCTACATGTTCTCTCTGTAGGAAAATGACTCGAACCAAAAACCTTGCTCCTTCCAGTGAATGTGACTCACCTAACAATGAGTATACCTTTGAGGAATTATATGAAAAAATTGATACTAGACCTCTTATCAAAGAGCGGCCTTTTCGTCTCACCCCCTTAGATAATCCTTTCTTCCAGGAACTCCATGCCTCCTAATTAATTGATTTGCCTCCTAATTAATTGATTTGGTTCAGAAGCGTACCTTAAGTAATGATAAATTTGTTCGCCATTTTTACAGCTATGCTTGATTCTACAATCGCCTAGCCATTGACTTCCGTGGCATTAGAGAGTCCCATGCCTTTACCATCTCTAATATCCGCTATCACTATGATCTTCCCCTTTGTCGCCGATGCCATTTCGACCAACTCATCCATAACTACCCTATGGCTGATGCTGCTCGTACCCTCTGTTAAAAGATAGTTGACTAGTATCGACCACGCTACACTAAGCCTTACCTTAAACACCTGTAGTTGTGACCAGAGGCTTGTCCTTTGCTGCATTTGGTCTGTAACAACATTGATCCCACTACTCACCTAGCCAACGTCACCAAATGCCAAACCCTCTATATTTAACTCCTAATGATTAGTTGTTCGGTCAATATAACTGATGCTATCACCTTTGCCCTCCATAACTCCATCAATACACCCAAACTCACAAATTCCATAACCTTCCCTCACCTTGTTTCTGATATTTTCCGTGCCCACAAGGTCCCTGAGTTCAATAATGACAGCTATTTTGAACCGGCCCCACTCTTTAAATATGACTGCCTCAAACACCCTGCCCTTATGCCACCACCATTTCCCATCCCTGTATCTAATATTGCTACAACTTCAGCAGCCAGTGCTCCAACTGAGCACGACCAGCCAACTAAGGAAGTCCCTGAACCTATCACCTTAAAGGCCCAAGCTAGCAAGATTGACAGACTTTCTGTTGCTCTCAACCAACTCTGCCTCTTGTATGATCGGGACATGCATTATCAGTGTCGCATGTATGCTTTGCTATCTGAACGCTTCCAATTCCAGTTTCCCTTTGATGAGGATGAACCATGGCACGATGCTAGCACATTTGGGGCGGGTACATCTGGAGTAGGCCATTTTAGACTCGGACGATTTGAGTCCGAAGATGATCACCTTGTAGACTAATCTTGAGTCCTTTTGTTTTCTGTGTGGTTATTTTATCATTGAGTCTTTAGGTTTTTAGCTTTGAGTTTGTTGAATACTTAGTTAATTTTTCTGATGTCTTTTCCATAGGTAGATCTAGCCTGTGCTGGATATTGTATTTATTTCATTGCATGTTATGATATTGTCTTTCCATTGATCTAATGTTTACAATCATTACAGGATTGTGCTTTAATTATTTCAACATTGTGGACGGGAGGAAAACAAAATAGTTTCTTTATGTAACATTTTGGCACTTAAGGTCATTTGTGTGTTCTCTTTAAAGTTTTAAAATTGTTCGTTGAGGTGAAATTACAATTGCATGCATTATTCTATCCTCCCTACGTTTCTACCATTTTTCACCGCGGTGAAAATTTTCTCGGACAAACCTCACCGCGCTCAACTTTTGATTTCGCTGCGGCTAACACTTAAATAATGCTCCCAAATTAGATTCTTAATACTTCTATGATTTGAAAGTTTTGAAAAATTCAAAGTTTTACATATGCTTTTGGAAAACTGTCCATGCTTTTAAATGATAGTGGATTTTGGCTAATTCCATTTTCAATGTTTTTAACAAGAAGTAAGTGAGGGTACGCTAAGGAAGTGGCGCTATGCGTTTTTAAACCTTGAGATTACTTAATTGAGATACTAACCTTGCTAGAAGGATGTTTGGGCCTGAATTCTTTCATTTATGTGTATCTGCTTAATTTCATATCTCTCTAGAATTTTTTTAATTCTTAATCGAGGCTTGATGAACTAAATTTTGTGAAAAAGATAAAGGCGTTCATTTCAAAACCCAAACATAAACCCCAAACACTTAACCATTGCTAGCCCCCTTGAGCCATCTTTTTGAGTGTGTGCACACTTTTATAAACTGATGTAAATATTTTATCCTCAGTTTTCTAAATTTAAGTGATCTTTTTGGAAATTAGGATTCATAGGTTGATTAAGAAGTTACAGTGTCTTTTACCAGACCAGCGTGATGGTGTGCTGCTACCATAGTTCAGTAAACTGTAAACGGTGAGAATTTTGGTACTTCAAATGGACCAGTTTAAGTTTCCTAAGTAGTTCCTTCAAACATTTGAAGAACCTGGTTTGAGTCTAAATTATGACATTTGTCTGAAAAACTGTTTTGATGTATAGTATTTAATATATGAGTGAACAAAATGAATGAAAAAAAAGAAAAGGAAAAACAGAGAGAAAAAACAAAGCGAAAGAAATACTGCTATGTTAGAACTTTAAATCTTTTCTTTAGAATAGCTGATGCTCGTTTCATGAGGATGATAATTGTGATGCATGTCACTCATTTTGTTTCTTTAATTCCATCCATTTCGCTTGGCCTTCATTAATCATTACAACCCTGAAAGTCCTCTTGATTTGCAAAATTATAGTTCTTGTGGTGGAGAGATATAACTATCACAAGCTTATGGTAGAAAATGAACTAAGCAGATTTTAGAATGAAATTATCCCAAGAAAAGTGATTTGAGAGTTAAACAGCTTCCCTGAGATAAGTCTCTTTTGCTTAATCTCTTAGATTAAATACTTGTAGTGTTGACCTTCTTAGCATTCTTTCTGTCTACTTTAGTTGATTTATGAGAAAATGGTTTTACTAATTTTCTGCTCTATGGTTGGTATTTTCTTTTGCACTTGTATTCCTTTGACTTTTATAAGCTTTGTCTAGGAGTACAAAGGTCTAAGTGTGGGAGAATTTGATTGATCCAAAGTCATCTATATTATTGAGTGGCATTTTCATGGTTCTTGTTGTACTTTTCGGCTCTTTTTGTTGGATATTATGCTTAATTTAGCTCAAGAGTGCTTGCTTTAAATTAATATAGTTTAAGGGTAAAATTGTCATAATTAGTTAGTAATTGCACTCACAATTGATATTGCAAACTATTGCTTTTCATTGCAGGACACTCAAGAAGTGGAGCCAAGAGTGAGGTCTAAGAAATTACTGAGCCATAAGATCAAAAAGGAAGACCTTTTGGGACAAGTTAGCTGCGGCGAACTCATTTCTTTGCCGTGACAAAACATGCAAATCAACAGCTCAGATATTTCGGGAAAATTTAGCAATAGAGAGCTCATTACTTTGCTGCGGTGAAACCTTCAAATCAACAGCTAAGACCTTTCGAGTAGCCACGGTGAAAAACTTTGAAGTAGCAACCATAAACCCGAATCATTTTTGGAAATTTCACTTACCCATGCACGTGAACCAACCCAAATACCAATAAAAAAACCTTATTTTCGGGATAAGTAAAGAGGGAGGCAGTAGGAGGCACATAATCCACTTTTCTTTCATTATTTTTCCTCTCTTGCCTAACTTTAGTCTCTTCCATATTTCCACTATCAAAACCTCCACCATGGGTGACTCAGATTTATTCCGAGTTGTGAAGCTTCCAAGTGCAATACGTGGCTAAGCATTTCTTTCCCTCTTGAAGGTGCAGCGATGGTTGGAGTTCAATGGGCTTAAAACGGGGGTAGTTTAATCCATGATTCAAGTATAAATTTATAACATCCTAGGTCTAGGATTTATGATTTGTAGTTGAGCTATTTGATTATGATTTTAATCAAATGTTGGATAGTCATTAAGTGTAGGATCGATTGGTTTATGTAGAACTTTGAGCTTAAATGTATGAAGTTTCAAAATGTCTATTTGTAATCTTCTTGATTCTCTCTTATCTTGCATGGTTATGTTTGATATTGACCTATTGCATTGGCTAATCCTACTACACACACTAAGAACACTTAACGGGATTTTAAAAAATGGAGTCTCATTGATTAAGATCCTTTACTTGAAGAGTCTTTCAAGGTTTACCATTTTGGAGCTTAGTGCTTTCTACTCTCACTTAAATCAATTTAGAACTATGATGGCCAGAACTCACTTTCAAGGGCACTCTATCACTGTTTAGTCTCTTGTGCTTTTTATTCTTTTATTTTCTATATCCCTAAAATCCAAAACATTCATTTTACATTCAAATTAGTTTAATTAATGAGTTCAAAAGTCAAAACCCCCAACTTTTTCAATTAGTTTGCATAGCATGGCATGTAGGTTAATTTAAGGTTCTGATTAAGTGATTGACCTAGAGTTGCACCTTGTAGTGCAATTCTTGGATTATTTTGATTCAACCTCCAAGGATTCAACAAACAAGGTAAGAATCACATGGGAAGTATCAAGATGATAATACTAATTTTTATAGTAAAGATAGACCTAAATAACTATTTGGATTGTTAGAACTGAGTGGAGCTAGTATTCACTTTATAACTTGTCAAAAGAGTAAAAGATTAAATAAGTTATTGCAGTGCTTAGTAACTACATGTTGGATTAGTAAGATCAATATACTCTCACTAGGAGAAGGAATCAAGATCCACTTATTAGAACTTAGAAAGAGATGAAGTTAGTGATGATAAAGTGGTTTATGTCAAGTTTTTATTACAGGGAGCTATATCAAAGTTAGCAAATTCTAACTCAAGGCTGAAAGAGCATAGAGGGGTACTATAAGGAGATGGAGGCTTCCAGGGCTAGGGAAAACATAGAGAAAGATACAAAGGTGACAATGACTTGATTTATTTATGTACTGAACCCTAAATTTACCAATATATAGGCTATGCCACTAGATAAAGTTGGAGGACATAGTGCATATGGCCATGCAGGTAGAGATTATACATACTAACTATTTTAGTATTTCTAGTGCAAATTCTTCATCATAGTGCAAAGCTTGGATTAAAAACTAAGAAAAGGCTCCAAAGCCTAAAGATGATGTCACCATGTCAAAAGTGTGGGCACTTGATTAAAAGAAAGTTAAGGTCAATTTCATTTCTGCAATTAGAAATTGGGACATCAAGTGTTTCAAGTTCTTGGGAAGAGGTGATGTGTGCTTAATTTATTGAGAATTTATTTCATAACACTTAGTGATTATTGCTATAAAAATGCTTAAGATGCTCACTTTGACTCATTGACGGTTTTAGGAACAATTCAGAAGCAAAAGAGATAAAGTGAGTCAAAAACACTATAATTGAGATGTTTTTCGAACATTCACAATCCTTTGTCTTCATAGAGCAAAAAGAAGAAGATTATAAGTAAGAGAAGACAAGAAAATTTCAAGAAAGATGCAATAAATATTGAACACATCAAAACAAGAAATGAATAAATAGCTCACAACCATGCATAAGGTTACATGGGTGTAAGACACTCTCTCATGCCCTTGCAACTCGTCTCACTACCATGAGAGGGGTTGTCACTCATGACACACTAGTCACAATCGTGACTATCACACCTATGACACACATACTCACGGGTGAGACACATGATGCAAACCCGTAAGTCTAGGCCAGTTTCCCCATTTAATAGTACATCTTTAATAAATAGACAGAAGGTGTGACGATTGAAGGTTTGGAGGTGAAATCAACACCGACGAACCTGATTAAGTGTATTTCTCACTAAGTTTGTTGTTTTTTTTTCTCTTTTTAGGGATTCATTGTGTTATCCTATGTTTAATGTTTAGATTTTGTTTGAGAATGATTGAATGCTCTATGTTACTATTTTTATGTAAGAAGACATTGCTAAAATTTCATTATAATTCGTAATTGTTATATTTGAGATTCATTTGTAGCAAATAATGGTTCGTAATCATTAGGGATAATATAACCTTGGTTAAATGACCTGAGCTTATGTGGTTGTTGCCTTGGTTAATCTATTTTTCCAATTCGTAATACGACTGTCCAATTAAATCTAAAGAGTTTGTTCTAGGTTATTTATGGCTAGTTTTAATTAATAAGCATCTCTTAATTAAACACAACCTAAGGAAAAATTAGGGTTAATAGAGCTTATTGTTAATCTACATTTAATATTTTCTAGGACAGTTATAAGAGAGAGAGAGACAAAGAGAAAGAGAAGGAGCTGGTACTGCTCTCTCGAGGCATCTAAATCCTCTTTCTTTTGTGTAATTCTTTCATCTTGTTGTTCTTTTCTTTGAATATGAAGATGAATATGAATATATGTATGGATTTGGGTTGATCAAGATGTTTTAACTTTCCTTCAAGATTTACCTTGATTTAACACTAATATAGTTGTTTTGTGATTTATTAATTGGGAGTTGTTATTAACTGCAATATTTGCACATTTCAGTAATAAACTGGGAGGGTGAACTGGATAAAAATGATTAGATTTGATTAATGAGAGTTTAGGCACTTCAGTAGATCATGTGATTAATCTTATGGGGTCTTATGTGGAGAGAGATCCCATGTGAGTCCCAGTAGTTTATTAGAGGGCTTAAGATCTAATTAGAATTATGGGTCTTGTGTTAATTGAGAGATTTCAAACTCTATAATTCAATTAGGGTTTATGTTTTAACGTTTAACGATTATAACTTAAAAGAGAGTAATTGACCTTTGATTGTTTAGAACCGACACCACAATAACGTATAATTGGCTAGCTTAGCATTAATGATAGCAAAATCCCCTATCTCATAACTTGTTAATTTCTCTTGAGACATTTTCATTGTAAATTGTAGGTTGCTCAATTCCCTTATTTGTGTCTTAATTTCCCAAATTAAATTCCTACTAATCGAATTCCCGTATTTACTTTTTTGTGCATTTTTATTTTTATTTTATTTTCATTCTATTAATTTTCCAAGCCTTATATAACTTTAGATTAGATTAGTTCACCCTCCTTGTAGGATCGACCGTTCACTTTCTACAATTCACGACCCATGCTCTTCTGGTCATTGAAGGCTATATATTGTAAGACTCGACACCTTCGACAAAGTTTTTGGCGCCATTAGCAGTGAGGTGTAGGATTAGTCTAAGTTTTTAGTCTAAAGTTTAGGAAACAAAATAGACAAAAGTTTGCGCATAAGGTAGACCACATATTAGTTCAGACATCACAAGGAGACAATGAGGAATCTAAGAAACTAAATGCCAAAAATAGATGGAAAGAGAAATGATGGAGGACATACACTATAAGGTGCAAAGGACTCTTGCAGACTTCAGTAAGGCACAATTCGGTTAGTGAAATCATCACCCTATTGGTACATATACAATCTGGGGTGCCATAACCCCTGGATTTTTGTTAGTCTAATAATGTAAGGACTTACTTGGGTCATCAAAATTTCAGCCAGATAGGTCTAGTTCATGGGTTCTAAATTGGATCAGATCACAGATAAGCTCATAAATATGGAAGAGGCTTAGAAGAGATAGGAAGAGAAGTTTGAGCAATTAAAGGAAGATCATGCCTCTTCTATTCACAACTTAGAGATTCAAATGTATTAACTTTCTAGGAATTTTGTAAGCAAAGTATGGAAAATTGTCTGGGTAATAAGAAAGTAAATTCAAAAGAGCAATGTAAAACTAACACACTTAGGAGTGGGAAAGAGCTAGGAGAACCAACACATAGACCAACTGAAACCCACTCTATAGAAGACCAAGAAAAGGAGAAAAAGGATAAAGAAAAGAATGAGAACCCTCCCTATGTTCTTCCTCTAACTTATCCATTAAGCATACCATTTGTGGAAATTTTTGTGTTCAAATCTTTAAAAGAATAAGATGAAGATGAATAGATGATAGCGGGCGTAGAGGTTTAAAAATATATAGAAGTCCCTATTTATAAGGTGAAAGCTGAAGAAGAGATGAGGGTGACTGAGGAAGAATATGAACAACTCACCCTCTTACAAGACAAACAGCTAAATTCATTAGAAGATTAAGGGAGTTTCGTTATTTCCTATTTTGTGAACAATTTGTTAGTGAAAATGACATTACTGAATTTAATTGTTTTTCCTATCTTCATTAATATTATCCTTTTGATCATCTTGCAATTTATAGCTTATCTACAACCTACGAAGCTAAATTTGGGAAACAAAGGTGGAAGCAAACCAATCATAATTGATCCTATTTAAGTTTTCAAGTAAGCACGGTCAAGGTGATAACCATAATTAGAACATTTAGTAGTTAGATTTAAATTATGTGTAGTTATATTTGTTTTAAATTTGAAACAAGTTTTCATGATTTGAAATGGTTAAGGATTACTAACTCTCTTTCTCTCTTTGAATTAAGGATAAGATTGGAAAGTAGGCTCAAAATGTTCAAATTCCATCTTCGACACGAACCTTACCTTAGTCACCTTGGCAGTTTCATGTTCTAAACCTTTTCTTTTCATTTTTGTTAGTATTTTCTTCTTATACTTTTTCACATATTGTGGTTTTTATCTCCCCCTTGTATGTGTTTATGTGTCCTTCTCATATTAAGGATGATGTGTTGTTCAAGTGCGGGGAGGGTTGTGTGCTTTTACTTTGAGTTTAAATTTTGCATATTGTATAATAATCTATTTAGGTTTGCATGATATGACTCATGTGAATGTGTCAATGGTCAAGACTTAATGAGATAGATTTAACCTTAGACATAGTCTTTTATATTGCAAAAATTTATTAGCTTGCGAAATTAGTGACCCAGGTTACTTTAGCTAAATATGCAGTTTAATTAGGATACAGTGTTAGTTTATTCACTAGGAAGTTTTCATATTCATGTATAATTTTAGGCCAATCGAATAAGTAGCATTGCTAGTATACTTTCATAAAAACGATTAGCTAAAACAATAAGGTAGGTAATGTGTTAAACAAAGTTTGTATACATTTCAATTAAATTGGCATTCGAGATATGAATAGAGCTAGTGGCTTATTAAGAATATGATGTAGCCGAGTAACTGATCGACTTTCATCATAAATGTTTGCCCCTGTGTAAAAAAGCTACAATCACATTCGAACCTAGCTATTTTCTAATATCTCATTCCCATACTAAGGGTTAGGATATAGGATCCTAAACCATGATACATGAGAAATAACATAGAAAACATGTGAGGTGACTTACATTTACATGCAAATCACTAGCATAAGCATACATATATGTGATTATTGATTTTTATACACATTACAAAGATAGTACATGCACTCATTTGACATTTTCCAGGGTATGAATGATTTTAAAATGATTATTATGTGAATTGTGAATTTTATGTCTTGAAAATTGGTTTATTAATTGTAATTGGTGATTTATATTTTATTTGTTAAATTTAGGAGCTTTTGAAATTAAGGGTATTTTTAGGCTAGGAAAAATGCCAAGTGGTCAGCGAAGTTGATAAATGGCAGCAGAAATAAGTGACAATTGGTAGTAGAAAGTATTTACAAGTGGCTTAAGGATTTGTTGATGATTGACATTAAAAATTGGGAGACAAATGGATTAGAAATTAGGTGACAAATGGACTACTCATTAAAGGACCAATTGGGAACCATAAAAGGAGGGCATGCGGCAAGCGACAAGTGTCATGCCACTTGCCACACATCCATCCCACGATATTTAGTTAGTGAAAGACCATCTTTAAAATTGTCTTTCACTTTTGCTAAATGTTCTCTTCTTCTTCAACAAATTCTTCTCTCTTCTTTTTCATTTTCACAACACTCACGAACCTTCACCATCTTGAAATTTTCTATCATCCTTCACTTACCCACTACAAGAGTTGGTTGTTATCTCTTCTCTTTGATGAAACCTAGCCTTTTCCTTCTTCAAAAGT